>KK502401.1:2692546-2703897 GCA_000688735.1 Glossina austeni
AGACTTGGGTTGCAAAACACATGTAAAAAAAGACAAAAGCAAAAAAAAAAAAAAAAAAAGAATTTTAATACTAATTGCTTTCATTTTTTTTTTTTTTTTCTCTTTTCCTTTCTATTCTCTATCTTTCTAACGACTGCAAATTATTGTTTCGGACAATAGCCGACTTTACAGTATTTAGCCTCTAAATGGTATTCAAATAGTTTCTAATTAATCTAAAAATAAGCTGACACTAATACTAAGATTACATAAGATTTACGAAAACATATACAGCGTTAATAACTTTTTTTTTTTCTTTTTTTTTTTGGCTTTTGTTAATTTCATTTACATGATTTAAACATTACAACAACACATTATTATTTTCTATTCCTCTAATCTCGCCGTATTGATGAACATTAGGAATAAGCGAATTTACTTTTACATCTGACAGCAGCTTTTGAAATTTCAGTCGCTGGGTTCTTACGCTTCTGATACATAACTCTGATGTTATTCTAGACCACATGTGTTCCCCATAGAATTTATTACCTGGTAGTTTTGCTACATAAATTCCCGCAACTTTTCAATCATTGTTCGTACAATAAGTTTATCAGGCATGCTCAAGACGCATATTTAACGAGACTGCAATCAGTTCGATGCAAGTCGACAATTGTGTTGGCTGCGTTTCTTGTTTTTTGTTTAGCAGGTTAAGCTAACCTGTTCGGATCTTGTTGTTGTCCTCCCTCCCCTTCTTCTTTCGCCGGGACATTGCTATTCGCCGCGAGATTTGATTCAAGGTAAGGAAATTTCTTTCGTACTTCCTTAACAGCACTTTCGCGTTTCGCATTTTCATAGATATTTATCAGGTCGTTAATTAATTCAAAGTTCTCGGCATCTAACTTAACTGACGAGAAGATTGCATTGTTTTTATTAATCGCCGATATAAAAGTAGCTTTATTCCAGATGTGGCGGGCATATCTAGCGACGAGAAAATGTGTGCTTGATAAACATTTAAATAGTTTGATGAAGAGACGTTCTTGAATGGTTTTAATAGGCGGTAGAGTAATTACACTAAGTATTTCATCAATTTCAACTAAAAACATGGCTTCCTTTTGCGCATGACTTCTCGGCCATATATTTAAGAGGCCCTTTATAAAGGGCTCAGCGAGCAATGGATCCTTTATAAGAAATTGTAGAACACAATAGCTTAACTTTTCATGATAAAGTGATAAACATTTTAATTTGTGCATCGGCAGCAATACCTTGAACAGAAAGTTTTTATATTCGATCTTGAGCGGTACACCAAAACCTTTAACTATGCTTGCGAGAACCTCTAGCAGTTCCCCTATGCCACTAAAATGCCTTGTTTCGTAAATGAACGTTAGGAATACAAACACGATATGTTTTTTTATGAATTCTCGTAAATTAATGCAATTACTGTAAATACGATGTAAAACATTTTTTAACGCAACACGTTCACGTTCATCTTCCGTATCAAATAATTCCAAAAGTTCGCTGATAAATTTCTCATCAATAAAATTTTCAGCAATATTTCCTCGAAACGCTTTTGAATATAGAAAAGAGGCAAAAACATCGTAAACCAATTGTAGACTCGGCCAAGCGGCGTCGATTATCGGAAAGTTCACGTCATTGTCGAAATCCTTGTAATCTTGGGGAGGCAATGTACGAAATATATTACAAGAAACCATATTTATTATCTCCGGATAAACAGTCTCCGTAAGCACACCACGGGCACGTGTTATATAGATCGATAATTCACTCAGGGTGTCATATTTGATAAGTTTGGCTCTCCACTCAATTATAGGCTCGACGAAGTTCAACGGAGTGCAACATTGACGTAATTTTCGTATTAATAGTTGCTCTTGTTTAATTGCGGAATGTTTATACTTTAGTGGTGGCAGTCTTTCCAATTCGTCGGCCTGCGAATTTCTGTATCGGACGAAAGTTTGCTTTGTTTTAATTTTCTTGCTTAGCGAACATAAATTATAGGGATCGATTTCATCAAGGAATACTTTTTCCAATTTTTTTTCTTCGCCTTCTCCTTCTCCTTCTCCTTCTATTTCTATTTCTCCCTCTTCTTGGGGTTGTCGCTGTTGGTCCTGTTGTTCAAGTGGCTGCTCCTGTTCTACCTGATGCTGTTGCAGTTGCTGTTCTATCTGCCCTTGGTCTTCTTCTTGTTGATCTTGATGACGCTTTTGCAATTCACTTTCTTCTTCCGGTTGCTTCTGCTCTTGCAGACCTGCTTGTTTTTCTTGTTGCAAGTGTGGCGCCTGTTCCTCCGGTTGTTGTTTTCGCAATTCTCCTTGCGATTGCTGCTGTTCTTGTGTTTGTTTGTCTTCCTGCTTTTCTGCCTGCTGCTGGTGTTGCTGGGCTTCGTACTCCTGTCTTTCTACTACTTCCCGCGGTAGCTTTGGAAATTCTATTTGTTCTTCTAGCTGTTGCAATAGTTGTTTTAGCTTTTGTTGTTTATATTGCTCTTCTTCTTCTAGCTGTGCTTGCTGTAATTGCTTTTGCAGCACTTGTGGCATTCTCTGTTGCTCTTGCGGTTGTCCTTTCCTCTGTTCTTGTAGCTGTTGTTGGTGCTCCTTTCGATCTTGTTCTACTTGATTGTGTTGGTATTGTTCCCATTGCTGGAGAGCATGTTCTCGCAATTGTTCGTCTTGATCTTGCGGCATTTTGTCTTGCCCCCATAGTTCTTCTTCTTCTTTTTGTTCACATGCTTGTTCTTGTTGCTGCTGTTCCTTTTGATGCAATTGCAATTGCTGGTAGTATTGTCCTGATCGCTTTTGCAATCCTTGTTGTTGTCGTTCACGCTGCTCCTCTGTCATCTGCTCCTGTTGTTGTATTGGTTCTTGTTGATATTGTTGATCGTCTTCTTGCTTTTCCTGTACATGTTCATGTTGACGTATTTGCTGCTGCTGCTGCTGCTGCTGGTTTCGTTGTTCTAATAATTGCTGCTGGTATTGTTCTGGATGCTCTGGCTGTCCTTGTTTTTGCTGTTCAGTCTCTTCATGTAATTGTTCTTGTCGTTCTTCTTCTTCTTGTTCTCTCTGCTGTTGTCCCATCTGCTGCGCTTGTTGTTGTTCCACGTTTTGTTGCTGTTGCTCGCCGTCTTGCCGCTGCTGCATTTGTGCTTGTTGCACTGCTTGACCTCTTCTTGCCAACTCTTCAATTTCACTTTGTATTAATTCGGAAAATAATCCGGGATTCATTCTTTGAAATTTAATTAACACAGCACGAGAGAGTAATAAAATAGTCTTATTCCAGTAATGTTTGCTGATGTCATTCACTGCGGGTACTATAAGAGGCATAATCTCATCGCAGTTTTGCATAATCAGATTGACGACATATTTGTTGCGGCAGAAATTAAGAGCATTCTTAGCAACTTGATAGTGCGGACTGGACACACATTTAGATATTTGACGAAAAAGATGTTTCTGGACTCTATAAAAATCCAATAAGCTGATCTCTTCGATCATTACCTCAATTTCGTTCAAATAAATTATTTCCTTTCTTGCACTGCTCTTCGGCCATATTCTTAAGAGACCGCGTATTACCGGCCTGCAAAGTAAAGGCTCCTTTTTGATTAAAGGCATCATACAAGCGCTAAGTTGTTCATAAAATGCTGATAAGTTCTCTTTTTTATGCAGCGGTACCAACACTTTAATCATAAATTCTTTGTACTCAAACTTCAGGGGCGCGGCGAAACCGATAATTAAACTTTCCATAAAATTTAATATCTCATTAATGCCGTTCAGATGCTCGGTTCCATTGATAAAACCTATAAGTACATATTTGACTTCCCGTTTTATTGTTTCTCGTAAACTCACACATCTATTGTAAATGCGATGTAAAATAATTTTCAAAAGTTGACGTTCCACTCTATTTACGGAATCAAATAATTTTAGTAACTGTATGATGAACTTTTCATTAATATAAGGTGCGGCGAAGAACGATTGAAAATCTCGCGATTCTAGAAAACTAAGGAACACCTCGTACACCAGGTTTAAATGTGTCCAAGATTTTTCAAAAATAGTCTCTTTCGCATCGACATCTGCAAACTCATTGGGCGGCAACGTATGAAATATATTGCAAGCAAACATATCAACAACTTCAGGATATATCGCATCGGTAAGCACATTGCGCCCATGGGTTAAGTAGTGTATTATGTTTTTAAGGGCATTGCATTTAATTTTTTTGCCTTCCGAGTCAATATCGGGAGTCTCGAAATGAAATAATACACAGCACTGACGTAATTTGCTTATAAATACTGCTTCTTGTTTGCGAGGATTCATATTGGGATTCAGATATGGCAGCGGTTTTAATTCTTCATTGTCCGAATGTAAATAACGTGACTGACCCTGAGGTTTTTTCATTTTCTTCATAGGAGAGAACCTTTCGAACGGATCATTCCGTTTAAAATTTTCCCTTGACACCATTTTCAACAAACAAACTTCAATGAGTACCGAAATGTTTCGCAAAATTTATTAATTAGTGACGCCTTACTTCACATCTGTTGTCCATTTATTATAATTAGTAATTTTAATTCTTTTTCTTATTGCTGTAATATTTAGAATTTATGTTAATATGAATTTGCTTCTAAGCGAGTATTGAACGTATTGTTAAGAATTTTTTTTTTTTTTTCAAGAATCTTTTTCGCATTATTTTACACACATCAAAAACTATATTAAAGTCATTTTTTTTTTTTTTTTTTTTTTTTTATGATAAATCAGGGAAACAATTTAGAGGTTACGGTTTCTTTCGCTTTGTTTTATTTACAGATATTACATAATAAGCCGCCATTTTATTACAGTGCGATATTTGACATTCTCTATGGACGCCTTAATAGTCAACTCAAGCTCACGATCATTGCGTTTGTAACAATGAAAAAAAACTCCTCGCCTGCATATAATGTTTGCTAATAAAAATGATGTTATGAAGAAGAACGAGGAAAATTAACATTGAAATGATTTCTAACAAAAATAATCAAAACTCTCCATAACATATTAGATGAATATAAAGTCAAAAAGAGAGAAGGGAGGGACAAAGGAGAAGAAATTTCAGGTCATATTTCTCTATAGGTAATTTTTTATTCCTTTTGGAATATTATTTGAGTTAACGAAGGGTATCGAAAATACCTTCTGAAATATATATATATATAATTGCTTCGATCTACTTGAATCTTTAAAGGAGTAATTTTCCAATAAAGCATTTAAACAGTTTTTTAATTTTTATTCTCTGTACGTCTGGCGATTAACAATGCTTTCTATTCGAGCATGAAAAATGTTTGACTACATACTAAACGTGTCGACCGCTAATTACATGTTTTGATCATCTCTAAGGCATTCGAATGCGACAACTCGTTTAATTTTGAAGCAAATTTTATTGAAAGTTTTTTCTCTCTCTCTCTCTCAAACTTTTTTCTCTCGTTTGCTTTCTTTTCTCTTTTTCTTTTCTTTTATCAAAAAGTATTGAGATTCAGAGATTCGCATGATTTTGAGGAGTCACAATACACTACACATGTCTAGATTTCTCAAATACTTTTTCCCAAAGCTATTTAGTCCTTCAATCGGTTTTGGTGATTCTCGAGAGTCAGTCCACAAATTTTGCATTAATTGCCATTAAAAAAAGTACTTTTTGTTCAATCAATGCCTTAACATTTGTCTTCTTATTATTATAATATTGCGCATATTGAGACTTGTTAAGAACGCACACAATTACATTTTATATTTTGCATAATATATGCGATCTATTAAATTAAATTTTGCATGTTTTTGGTTTTCATATCGTTAGTAATTTCTATGATCGCGTGGGCTTTCAGGAAGCTGACCTTAAAACGCACGAATTTTTCTCTTCTTTTTTTCAGATTCTATTTCATTCATTTTGGAAGCACAGTTTTCCTTGGTTTATATTATATTTTAGGCGAGTGCTTTGACTCATTTGAACCATTTGCACTACCACTCTGTGTGCAAGAATTTTTTTGAACACTTTTGTCAAATCAAAAGTCGATATCTTCATTTGCACAGGTAGATGGGCGGTCAGACGGTCAAACACCGGGACAGACCTACTTTGATCGATCTAGAATTTACTTCTGGTTAAGAATATATATATGTATATACATATACTTAACAGGGTCCCTGAAGTTTTCTTTTGTTTACCGCAAATGTTTTGAAGAAATGAGAACAACACACAACGACGCTGAACGGTCAGTTTTTGAAAGAAAAATCACAACAACAATTGACATTTGAATCACCATAAGTTCTAATAATTTTTGCAATCAAAGTATTCGGCAAGAATGATGGGAATAACTATCTTCGTCAGAATAACAATTTGCAAAAGACAATAGTCCTATACCCGAACTTTCCCACCATAAATAACTCAAATGGTGTTGTTTTCATATTTTTATGTTTATTGCAACCAGATTCCCCCTTTACTATATATATACTTCATATATATATTATATATATATTTTTTAATGAGCATCAATAGATTAACCCATTTAATAGTATCTGTCCGTCTATCTGTTTTCCATTTTGTTCTTTTGTTCAACTTTCGTAACAAGACGATCAACAGATGCATTTTAGCTCAAGTGCAAGCGCTATTGAAAGCATATTGAATTAGATTAGATTAGAATTTAATGATCTTTACCTATACAAAGTCCTGCTTCGAAAAAGTTGTGGCATGAAAGATGATTTGCGATTTTTGATATTTCTCGAAAAAAATCATTGAAAAATATAATTCCTTTTCACATGAAGCCCACTGTGCAACTACGAGTTTTAGTATAATTTATGAGCTTCCAAATTTCATATGGAACAATCCACTAAGGTAATCTGGATCGGGTTATAGTTTTTTATTCCTATTATTAAACCTCTTTCAGCCTACGTAGGAGTGGAAGGACAGATTTTACTGAATCGCTTTACATTTGCACTCTCATGAAGAAGACACACACAAGACACAATTCATCGAGTTTTAGTTTCCTGTTATTACAATTAAACTGAGAAATACATTAGAAATTTACCTATTAGTAGACGATCAAAAAAAAAAAAAAAAAAAAATTACAAAATTTCGAGACTCGATTTCCTTTAAATTGAACGTGCAAATTACGAGTCGTGTTCAACAAAAAAAAAGCTGGTTGGGCTTTGAGCTCTTTCGACCAAGCGGCCTTTATCTCCTTAATCGAATGTATGAAGTCGACGACATTTGAAGAGCCATCGTTTTTTTTGAACGCACCTCGTATTTTCGCGCCCAGACTTTACTTACTTTAAAGTTAAACCACCCAAGCAAGCAGTAATTTTTTTTAACTTTTGTTAACATTTTGCTCACTGTCTGACCAATTGTTAGTCTACTTATGAGTCTCAAAATTTCTACAAGAGATAAATGGGTTGAATTAGTTAGTGAAAGGGAGAAGAGATTATGATCGGCGCCGGGCCATGGGGGAATATACTTCAGGTTATTTGATGATTACAAAATGCAACAACAAACTTCCTCTGCATTACTAACTGTTACATGTAAATAAATTTCTTCCTCTTTAATTCTCAAAGGTATTTATTTTTTTGCAAATGGATTTCTTATAATATAATAACATCTAGGAAATACATACACATACACATAAATACATAATACATAACTTTTCGATTCTTTTATTCGATTCTTAATATTTTTTGCTTGGTATGACGATAATTGCTGGAGTTGTAATGTTTTTCTCAAAATATAGATATAAATAGATTGACCAGATTTCATATATAAACGCAAAAATAAATAATAATAATAATAATAATAATAATAATAATAATAGAATTACTCTTGAAAAATGCACAGCTATCGGAAATTAACATTTGCACTGTAGATTATAAAATAATTAGGGAGAACGCTTCTTAACACCACAATACGTAACACATTTTATTTTTAAATAATAGCAAAGGAAAGCATGAAAATAAAAACTATATCGAAATGTATTGCGATCTATTTATTACGAAACGCGCGTAGTTTGTGTGACTGAATGATTAGATTCTTCAGAGTTTAGTTTTCAAAATATCTGGACATTTTCTCTGTTTGCAGCGATTTACTGTTAGTAAGGGTTCCTCTTTTACCTTATAGCGGGTCTCTGATCGTTTCAAGATGTGTTGGAAGTTTCTTCCGTTACTTTTAAAGATTTCATAGACTTTACGGAATTCATTTGTTTTCACTTTCAAACTACGGCTTATGCATTTTTATTGGGTCTATTATGTTGGATCGTGTGTATTAATATCCGCCTACGAAATCATCTTCGCATTAATACCATTAAATCTATTTTTGTTGCTCTAAAGGTCTTCGTCATCATCTTCCTCTTCTCCGTCTTCGTCCTCTTCTTCTTCATCATCATCATCTTCATCGTATTCTTCTTCTTCATCGTCTTCTTGTTCTTCTTCTTGATGTTTCTCCCGTTCTTCCTCACCTTGTTGCTGCTCTTGCTGTTCTTGTTGTTGGTCATGTTGAAATTGTTGTTGTTCTTCCTTCTCCATTGATTGATTTTGTTCGGCATCTTCCTGAACTTGCGACTGCACGACGACACTGCTGTTAGCAATTTCCGAAAATATGGTATCGACACTACTATCACTACTACTTGTTGTATCATCAAGTGGTACCAATGAAAGTTTTGGACCGCCCTTTGTAGTATACTGTGACATAAATCTTGTTCGCGATTCTTGAATATCACGTTCAAGTTGCCTTTCCGTATATTCGGCTAATAACTCTTCAAATAGCGCTGAATTCATTTGAATGAATGACGGTGGCGTTGTCGGAGATGCCCGACCTTCATCATTATCGGCATTAGCTGCTGCTCGATGTAACGCCTTCCATAGTTCTTTGTGATCTTGATAAGTTAATTGATAAAATGAGTATCCAACCCATTGTAGATATTCTTTTAAAACATCCATAGCTAGCCATACAATAAATTCATTCCAATGCGTCTTAGTAGCTTGATACAAAGCCGGTACAATTATAGGAAGTATGCAGACATTGCTTTGCTCAACTAAAACGCGAACACGAGCACTTCTCAAGATTCTGAGAGCGTGTTTAGAAACCAACATATGTGGACTGTTTGCACATTTACCCAAGTGACGAAACAAAATTTTTTGTATGCCTTGAAACTCCCTTAACTCAATAAGTTGAAGTATAGTGTCAATTTCTTCCAAAAAGATTACCTGCTTCTCTGTTGAAGTTCGGGGCCAAAATAGTAGTAATTGCTTGATTATGTTCTCTGTGAGTACTGAGAATTTCTTAATGAATAAAATAACACAACTGGATAGATTAATATGGTATATGCATAAGAGAGGGTTAATATGCAATGGTAGCAGCACTCTCATTAAAAGTTCAAAGTATTCGTACTTAAGAGTTGTATCGAATTCCATAATAACTAATTGGAAAATTTGTAATAGCTCGGATATGCCATTAAATTCTTTTCCTTCGTATATATGAGCTAAGAATGTGTCGATGATGGTTTTTTTAATAAATTGACGGCGTTTGGGACATTTCTTGAAAATACGTGATAAAACATTGGCTAACGTATAACGTTCAGGTTCAATTTCCGTATCAAATAGTCGAATAAGTTTCATAAGAAATTTCTCATCCATGTAAACTTGGGCGTAAGCTCTTTCGAAACCTGAATGATGTACGAAACAATAAAAAACTTCATACACAAGCATTAAATGTTCCCAGCAAACTTCTTCAACACTAACGTTATCTTTGCGTTCACCTTCGTTCCGTTGGTGGGGTGGCAACGGATGAAATATATTCGCTGAAATCATGCCCAATACTTCATAAAACATACCTTCAGTAAGTATGCCCTTAGCGTTCGCTAAATAGACGGCCAAGTTGCTAAGGACGCCCGTTTTAATGGCTTTACCTCCAATATCGGCGAAAGGATCCATAAAATTAAATAGTACGCGGCCCTGTTTTAATTTACGTGCAAATAATGTTCGTTCACGGAAAGCCGAACGTATTGGATTCAATGGCCGCTGTGGTCGTAGATGAGGATCCTCACTGAATCCGTTTCCATAACGTTGTGCGGGCAGTTTATTTTTCTTTCTTTTCATTGGCGAACGCCTTTCAATTGGATGTTCTTCAATAATACGTAAGTCAATCATATCCATCACATCGTCGAAGCTTTTTGTTTCATCCAAGTTCATCATATTCTTATAAATTCTTCTAAGATTTATTTATTTTATATTAAGATCGAATTTATTTCAGCTTTTCCTCTAAGCACTTTCTTTCTTTAATAAATAGCTTCTACTTCTTAGATGAGGTTTTTCAGCGATAACGTAATAACTGTAATTAATTTTAGTTAAACAAAATTTTTTAATAAATCTTTTCTTCTAAAGAAAAAAAAAAAAAAAAAAAAAAAAAAACTCTTTTTATTTTACTGTAGCAAAGATAGTAAACGTAATATAGAAGGACGACGATAAGCATCAAATGTTGTGTGAAGAGAAAAGTTTTTCTCATCTTCTTTTATGTATTGTTTCCAAGCCCTCGTATTGCTGCGGTAAATGTTTTTACTGTTACATTTTTTTCAACTTTTACTGCTTCATAACATTTTTTCATTCTTTACACTCACTTTTGAATGGTATTCTAGTTCTATCCGACTTTATGTAACGGTAAATAGATTTGCATTGCATATCGGATTGCGGTAGCGATCGTAGGTAGATCTGATTTGACATGTGTAAACAAAAATGAATCACATAATCCGCTACATTGTTCTTAAGTCAGTTCATGCACCCGCTATTTGTTCTATATCGCGTTAAAAAGAAATGATTACAATAAACTCTTCAGAATTTACGATTGGACCGAATTTAAACACCGTACCATTGTCGCTTATGCTTCCTGTAATGAATTGAATCGTTGTTCCGATTCACTAGCGCATTCATTTAGAAAATTCGATCAGAGACATATATGTACAATATTCATGTATAAGTTGCATAAGTTAACGGACTGAGCCTATCCATAAAGAAAATATTGAACCGTGGACCGTTATTGGTCCGTAATAATATCAAAATTATTATGAGACAGAGAGAGAGAGAGAGAGAGAGAAGAGAGACAGATCAAATAGATATAGAGCCAGAGCCAGAGCCAGAGCCAGAGAGAGAGAGAGAGAGAGAGAGAGAGAGAGAGAGACAGATCAAATAGATATAGTGACAGATCAAATAGATATAGAGTCAGAGCCAAAGCCAGAACCAGAGCCAAAGCCAGAGCCAGAGAGAGAAAGAGAGAGAAAGAGAGAGAGAGGGAGAGAAGAGAGACAGAGAAAGAGAGAGAGAGAGAGGGAGAGAAGAGAGAGAGAGAGAGAGAAGAGAGAGAGAGAGAGAGAGAAGAGAGAGAGAGAG
>KK502401.1:2715534-2763233 GCA_000688735.1 Glossina austeni
TGAGATAATTTTTCAGTACCGTTTTATTCTGTGATGTTCAGTTAGATCTTCTTATTATGTATATCATATATGGCTAGGTTCGTGTGCTAGTGTACTTGTTTTATTACCCCGTATGTAGCATATACAAATTCGTGGCATACGCTACACGAATGCGTGCCTTACCAGCATAAAACTTAAGGGAAGTTTGACTGTCTGTTTCTTCTTAAGACGCCCAGGATTTTCAAAGTCAAGGCAAAAGTCTATAAAACGAAAAGAATGATTTTTCCGAATAACCTGCAAGCCCAATAGGATATCGATCTAAAATCTTGCAAGAGCAATTCTAAGGCAAAAAATGGATCCAAGTGCAATAATTTATAAGAGCCTGCTTAATGTTCGAGAACACGCGTGGTGCCTGGTCTTTGCTTATGAACACTACTATTTAATGAAAGGCTTGAAAATATTTAAAATTTGGGCAGAAAGATTGCAAAATTGTTTAGTAATTCGTTGAAGTAGAATTTTATTAAGCATTTGGGTTTAAAGGGAGGCGGTGTGCGTCTTTTTATGGCTTCTTTTAAACTTTTATTGCAAGTGTTTTCTTACGATAGGTTATATTTCGTACCTTAACTGTTACTTGCCCTCGATTAGTTCAGGCATTGTTTACATTTTATGGCTAATTACGTCTATAAATTTTTTCGATTTTTCAATTATCTTAATTTTTATATCCACCACCGGAGAATGAGCGATATGGGTATCAAATAAAAGAACTTTGAGAGTAGAATGCGAAAAGCTAATTGTGTTAAGCCTAAATTTATTATGATGGATTTCACAAAGTGGTAGATTAATTTTTCTTTACGCGGATAAGGATAAATTTTATCCCATTTACTTTTTTAAGACAATAAATAAAAGGAAGGGGCGCCATCGATTTTAATAGTGGTGGGTATGCGAGATTCGACTCCAGCCGAACATGACTTTCTTACTTGTTTACGCTTGTTGCTGCTACAGGCTCTGCAGTTATCAATGTTCTTATTTCTCTTCCTGTACTTATTGATGATTCCGCTATGTTCTCCGTTCTTCTTGGTTTTGTTTCTTCCAGTCTTCTAATTATTTTAGATTTTCTGCCTTAACACGAGCAAGACTGTAGGTTACAAAAATTTTTGGAGTTCTTGATCACTTGACCTTTCAATTTGATGTGCAGATTGGCTTAAATAAAAGTCTTATAGCAACCCTTGAATGATTTTTTAATTTAAGCCGATAACGAGGGCCAAGTCTATTAAAATCAATTCTTTTTTCAACAAAGCGAATAACGAGATACACATGAATGATATTCTATTGGGCCTAGGTTGTGGAATTCGTGCAATTTTTTTTTTTTTTTTTCAAAGTTCAAGTACGAAAATTCTCTTGTTAAAAAGGGAGATGATCGATTAAATAGATCGATGGGGCCGCGCAAAAATTGGCCACGACGAACATTTCTGGCAAAGTGTTTGCGACGTCCAGAAAAAAGCTTCGGAGGCGATATGAAGTCTACATATTGTCGATTTGAATAATTCTAGACATGTTTGTCAGTCTGTCCGTCCATGTACTTAAGGTCGCAAAAGTGAAGAAATATGCTTGACAAAAAGATTAGAACTTCCTGCACGCAAGTTGGTATTGAAAACGGATCAAGTCGGGAAAAGAACACAACAAAAGTAGAATATAAGTTAAGAACATCTCGGCTTTCTGGAGTTTTATCGATTACACGCACAAAGTATAGCAGCCACACGACGAAATAAATTTCAGTCAAAAATAAACGAAAATCAGTCAGAATATCCTCCCAATGTATGTATAAAGTATGGAAATGTTTTTTTCCCTTTTTTTGGACTGTGTGTGGGTATAAAAAATTCGGTTACAATCGAATATAATTTTCTTACTTGCTTTTTTTATTTTTTATTTTTTTTTGAAAGTTTACTTTGTCTATTCTTCATTTACAATACGATGAAATCGGTGAAGACTATAGTAGCCGCACCAGAGTTAAAAAAGTTGAATGTCTCTGCCCAAAGCAAATAATGATGATATGAACGCTTAAGAATTCCCATAAATTTTAACTAATTTAATAAACTCTTTAAAAAAGCAAATTATTATAAAAATGTCCTCAAGCCCTTTGCAATGTGCGCGTGTATGCCGTACACAATCCCATGACTTATGATATTGCCAAATAATAAACGTTCACGAACATAAGTTGCAAAATTGTGAACTAAAAGAAAAATTGTTGAAATACTTTGAAAAGTAAAAGAATTTACGCAACGGTGCTGTAAAGTGAAGAGGTGGCAAAAAGAAGAGCGTGAAATTTCACGCAGAAGTAAACAAATGACGATCGCATGAAAAACCAAAGCCATAACGGTCGAAAACTGCCCGAATAAAATTTTATTCAATAACGGTTGCTTATGGTAAGGTATATACGTAGTTACAAGTCGGCGAGCATATAATTTAAACACCGACCTGTTCAGAGAGTTTATAAATAAAGCGAAACGAAGAAAAAAAAAAATTTTTTTTTTTTTTTGCTTGGGCGAAACGCGACTTGTAAGACACATAGTTGAAAAAGTCGTTGAAATCTGTGCTTCTGGAGCTACTCCTTCTGCTTATTTATTTACTTATTTTACTTCATTTTCATTTTCATTTATCTTTTTTTTTTTCTTTATTTCGAAAGCATTTTGAACGGTCTAGCAACGAGGTAATTCTTATTGTAAGCTGATGAAGACGATGTATTTGGCGGCTGGGAAGTGTCCAGAAAACATGTTTTTAACAAATTGATTAATAAACATTACTGAATATTTTCAAATTTTTTGTTTTTTTTTTGTTTTTTTTTTTTTTTTATTAACAAAAAAGTCTAAGAAGAGTCATCTTGTACCGTGTGTGTGTGTGTGTGTGTGTGCATAAATGTTAAGAAAATTTCTCAAGTATGCTATGTAAAGTGCAAGTGTCAGTACATTATAAATGCGGGTAACAACATCGTACTGATCATGTATCTTATTACATACGTATACGTATGCACATAAGTGGGCAAGTTGGTGCTTGCCTGGCAGCTGTACTATATATAT
The DNA here is from genome assembly GCA_000688735.1 of Glossina austeni. Lineage (NCBI taxonomy): Eukaryota > Metazoa > Arthropoda > Insecta > Diptera > Glossinidae > Glossina > Glossina austeni. The sequence goes on from KK502401.1 coordinate 2,718,588, forward strand.
ACATATATGTCTATATATATATATATATATCTATATATATATATATATATATGTATATACGTTATACCTTTACATTTAATTATTATTATTAGAGTTAAGATTAGTGCGTCAATTTTCAAGTACACAGCCCGTATCCATACAAATTATAAGCAACTCATGTGAACGTGTGCAAGTCATACGCCTGCCTTACACTGGTTTACTTTTCAATAATTACGCTTAGGTATGTATGCTTAGGTATTTTAAGGAAAGCGAGAGAGAAAAAAAATAAAAATAAATAACCGCAAGCCACATCTATCCATTAGATTCTTGGCAATGGTATGAAAAGTGTATTCCTTTTTGTTTTTTGCTAATAATAATATGTTAACGAAAGGAAATTAGAAGAAAATCGTATACCATTAGAATAACAATAAAATTTGAAAACCGAATATTGTCAAACGATTCGAAATGAAACCAGGTGTATAGAGATGAGAAATCGTCTGGTGAAATAAAATGTGACATTAGTAACCGCATTTGTTGTTTGCGCATCGAACAACAGATGTTTTAAACTCCGGCATTCTTCATCTTCGCCCTGCTAAGGTAATCAATGTTTTGGCCGCACTTTTGATATTTTTTGTATTCATTTCAATTGTTTTTTTCATATAAACATCCTGTTGTTAAACAATTCAATTTATTTATAATAGCTTGCCCGCTTACATGCATACTATTTGCAAACATACACCGTTGGGTGTCCGGCACAGGACAATTCATTCTTTTATTGTCTGTACAAAATCGATTTGTTACAGACGATATATATTTGTTTGTAGCATTAATGACCCGTGGCCAGTTACATTTAAAATTTATTTAATTTTTTTCTCTTCTCTTTCTGTGGCTTTTTTGCAGCGGAATCGGTTCAATTGTTTTCTAATCACTTTTTTATTTAGTTGACCATAAAATTGAAAGAATTCTTCTTGCCATAGATAGATGTCTCGGTGAAAAATAGATTGAGACCTTGAGAACGTGATATTGTTTTTATACCGCTTGTATGTCAAAGATATTAAGATACTAAGTGAGTGTTGTATTCAATTTTGTTTCTTGTATGAGAAAAATGTAAAAATTATTTTTTTTTTTTTAACTAATCACTTTCATAGAATGGAAGCACAACAATAATCCCTGCCCCGCGGGACAAGGCAAGGCAAGGTAAGAAAATAACTAAAGGTATTCATTTTATATGGACAGATGTCATTACTAGTTGATTCTCCGCTAAAAAGATGCATCGACCAGATGATGTGTTTTATCGTAAATGAAACCCACATCGTTCAAGGAGTTGCTCTTTGAAAGAGACTCGAAAGCATTTCGCCTTTTTTTCACCCACAAAAAAATTTAAAACACGGCAAAGAAATGAATCCTTAAGTGTAGTCAATATTTTGAATCTTTATGACTTTCATAGTCCACACAATTACACTACAGCAAAATTTGTTAATTGAATTCATTTGCAAATGATAGAGTGAATAATATTTGAATTTTAGAATAAGACAAGAAAAGATAAGAAAACTTTCATTTAATAGACTTCGAAAAAATTAAAAAAAAAAAAAAAGGAAAAAATTCTTTCACAATTGCAATCTTTTTTTTGTTTTAATAAAAATGTCACACAAAATTTAACAATAAGCAAAAGAATTCATAACAATTAAGTATCTCGAACTATTGAATGCTCATTTCAAGGTATTTAACACACGTTCTTCTTACTTGTATTCATACAAAATCCATATTACATCTGTACAATAGAGGAAAGTCTGTGAGGTCTATTTATAGACAATAGTTTTTCAAACGAAATGAAAAAAGATAATGTGATGATCACACGAATACCATATATATATATATATATATATATGGTTTTATTGTAGCCCTATCTGTTTATATAATGAAACAAAATGAAAATAAAACAATTTCGCAGAGAAAATGTCACTTATCGAAATGAATAGAGATGTTTGTTGAGACGGGCTTGGCAGACAATACGACAACGATAGGAAAGATATTTAGAAATACGAATATAATATCACTCCCTCACTTAAACGTCATATGGAGTAAACAATGACTACGGGGTGGTCATTTCTTTGCTTGGCATACACTTCGCCATATCTTTCCACTTAAGAGTAAGACGCTGTATGTTGTAATATCCTTACAAAAGAACTGTCATTGCATCTAAGCAATAGTCTGATATCTTTATTTGTATGGCTAGAGACATTAAAATTTTATTCCGGGAAGCTGGCAAAAAAAATGTTTTATACAACGTCTGCAAGGAGATATCAACGAAGGCTTATTCGATATAGTCATTATTTCGAATTTTGTGGTTACTATCGTTTCATAGGGTTTTGCAATTTCTTATGCGTTTTCCTACAAGTAATTTTTGTGAACATAAACGCACACATTTTTCACAAATTGAATAAAAACGTCTGTCTATCTTCTCTATAAAATCATTCGTCAACGATGTCAGTAAACATTTCTCTTTTTTTTTTTTTTTTTTTTCTAATTGCTTTTGTGGTTATATGGCGCCTGGCAGATATTTCTTTGAATAGCGCAATTTATTTATAAAATATATACGAGAATTGTAAAATATAAAAAATGTCCTATGCATTCCCGTTGTGTCCATTTTAATTAAAAACTTTTTTTCTTCTCCTATACATCCATGTATTCAAAACGTATCTAATGAAAAAATTTCTACCGAAATAGCTTTTATTTGTTGCACTTTTTATTTATTCGTTTACTTCGAAAAAGTTGGCGGAAGCGTATATTTCTGTTCGATACTTTCCTGCCATTCGATAGCGACACCCTTACACGTCATTAAATGATGTTTGAAAATTTATTAGCTCTAGGCAAAAAGCTGTTTTAGATCAAGCTCTTTAACACTTTTCTTATCCGCATGAGTAGCCGAGCAGGTAAGAGTCGCGACTACCAAATCAGTGTTCGAGCATTCAAGTCTCAAGTGCGTTAGAGTTTACATTAGTCGCTGTTAGCTATAATGAGTTTTTTGTCGGTAAAGGCTTAATCACTTAGTATGCGGTCACCGCTTCTACTATCTCTTTCTCTTTTCGCACTTTCTTCTGACTGTCACTGTCTTACACGAGCAGGGAACATAATCTCTGAGGTATTGGTCGATGTAATAGAAAAATAAAAATGAAAGCTTTTTAACCCTTCGCATCCGAACTTCTTTTTCATTCACATTACTTTCATGTATTCTTCATATTAGATATCATTTGCAATATATTAACAAAATAAATTGTGTTGGTGTTGGCCTTAGGGTCCATTGTCTTCATACCAGAGCCGTCAAGTTTGAAAACAAATTTTTAATGGGAGCCGTCAACTGCAAAGCGTTAACGTTGTCCACCGTGATAACGAATGTGAAAACCGTTACGCTTGCTAAATGAAGCGGGATTTTCCTTTTTCGGGATAAGCTCGCATGGTACTCGCAGTTGATTTTTCTTTTTAAAGCTCTTCACGAAAATTGTTTCTTGCGCCTTCCACTGACGCCTGCCCGAAGCTGAAGCCACACACTTTCAGCCCATTGGTTCGATTGTTCCATACATTTTTATTCATGGTAATGAGTTTATTGGGATCAGGAATTCCTCGATTAGACAGACAATTTTTCTTTTTAAGTTTATAAATCAAATTCATAAGAGGCGAACAATTGAGTTCTCGCTTTTGAGATGACGATGCCCGACCTGTACGTCCCAGCACGTCAATAACCGATAAAAACGTTGAAGCGGTGAAAAAGATTATTGTGGAGAATCGTCGAATTAACTTTAGAGAAATTTGCGTGGCGGCGAAGAACCGGCGCATTTTTTGGTCAAAAACAACACCGTAATCATCCCTCAGTCACCGTATTCATCGGACTTACTGGCTTTTATGGCTTTTTCGTGTTTCCAAACCTGAAAGATGGAGTTTTGAAACGATTAAGAAGAGAAACACCGCATCGCTGAAAGAGCTCAAGGCCTTTTCATAATGATTGCTTCGAAAATTTGAAAAAAGCCCTGGCAGACATGTATTATATTCAGGGGGCATTACTTTGAGGAGGAGAAAATAATAAATCAACTTTTTTTTTAACACTTCGCTTATATCAAAGTTTACTGCACTGCATTTTGTTACGTTTTAAATGCCGCTGAAGCTGACCGAATTGCTTAAGTTGGCCTGGAACGAAGGTGCAGTAAAAAGTGGTTTGTGAGATTTCGTGCAAGAAGTTTTAGTCTTGAAGTTCGAAGGTGTCCGTCCGACCGTATCTAGTAAAAGCAAGCAAGAAAATCTGGGCTGAGAACTTCTTCCGATTGCGGCTTATTCTTCAGATCCTCTGTACCTCTGATTAGCATCGATTCAGATCGATACCGTCATAATTAGCGGATCAAGGGCTCACAAAAGTTGGCGATGTGGGAAAATGGGCCGATGACTATTTCGCTTAGAAATCACGAAGTTCATAGTGCGAGGTCATCTGCAAGTGACCCGATAAGAGCCGAAATAGCATAAGTAGTAATGGTGAATATTTGGCGTATTAACCTCTGTAACAAGTGAACTTTAAGTTAAGCTGAATTTATTTATACGCCTATTATTATTTTAAATCCCTTATAAGCGGTCGGTCCTTTTGCGGAGTTTATTAAACAAATTTGGAAGCAAATCGATTTACTTTCTGTCTGAGAGGAATCCTCGTCGATCATGATGGAAAATAGTAATCGAAAGCAAAACTGTTTTATGACTTTGAAATCGTCTAACTTTGGTAATACTAAACCCATTGAGCCACTCTATGGCTTTCCATTGTATTTTGAAGATGAGCAAAATTTCTAAAAAAAAGTTGAGCTGTTTGTATATTTATTGACACGCGATCAAAGCCATAATACTTTGTAGGCTCGTTAAGAAATTCGTGTTGTTCGTGAATATGACATTGGAGGGGATACCGTACGGTGAAGTGATTCGTTTATGTCTGTTTTGAAAATTTCCATTTTGAACGTGGGGTGTGCTTTAGTCAACCAATCAGTCAATTGATAAAATTGTTGTAATTCGTGAGAACGCTGCGAAATTAAACATTGACCAAAAAAAGCACTTTTATACCACTCGCATAAGGGTGGATAAAAAAATAAGTGAAGAAAAAGAAACTGCCACAAAGTTTTTCCCTTACCTAATGTAATTATGTTGCATAAAATAAAAAACGTTTTCTTTCTAATTTAGAAACTTTCAAAACTCTCTAATTCGACATAATCTTCTATGCGACTTAACAGCTGACCGAAGAAAAACACCATGCACATGCACATTCGACGTGACTTTAAAGGCATAACCAAACTAATAGAAAACAAGTAAGAAAATTACATTCGTCTTAAGTCGCACGGGTAAAACACCTACCATCTCAGGCTGATGACACTAGGAGTGCGATATATATTCCGTTAAATAGAAGTTTGTCAAAAAAAGTTCCTCAGTTGATGAGTTGCATTGGCCTTTGTTAGCCCATATGCCAGAGTGTTTAGATGAATGCCACCCAAAGGATACTTGTTTGTTCTGGGCGTGACCACGATCTGTTACAAATAAAAATAATTTTTAAATTATAAATAAAATGCAGATGTCTCTGAGGGTTTAACGTGGGTACACTACCGTGAAGGTTTAACCCCACGGTGCCCGATGGCACACGGAGTGTGAAACACTCAAACACCCCGAGGCTAATAATCCTCGCAACATACGGTGCCGAAGTCGGCGCACACGCTGCCATGAGGAAGATCAGGTCCTCGAGTACCAGACGAGATACGTTATGGTCGCATCTCCCCTCTGGTGAGGGCGAGGCACTAATAAAATGCAGATATTTATTATTCGCGAACGTGTTTGTAAGCGGATCATATCGATTTTGAGCTCAGATTGAAGATCAGATTTCATAATCAAGAACTTCACCGAATGGAAATGCGGACAGACAGAATTGATATCTTTTAGAGTCCTAACTTGTTGGAAAGTGTACATAGAATACATTATATCTGTCTGTGACAAACGCAATAATAAATTTGATATATCCCGTGTGTATGGATGTAATGGAAGAGGAACTTTTCGACTGTTTCACAATGAGAATGCAAAGAACGTTTCTTCATCTAATAAACGTACGAAAAACCACAAATAACTAATCGTTTACATGTCATGCGTGTAAACATAACCATTCAGTTTTATGCGTAGAAAAATGTTTCAAGTGTTAAAATATTGCAGCAGAAAAATGTCTATATGTATCGTATATTAATTATAACCGCAAAATTGTTTTCAAATTTCAATTTAGTAAAACTGAGTGATTACTAAGCACACTCACTAATGATATATATATATATATATATGTATATGTATATGTATATATATATATGTATATGTATATGTATATGTATATATATATATGTATATATATATTGTAATTGAATGAATTTACTTTAGTGAAATGAATCAACATCAGCACTGGGCCGTATTGGATCGATGTGCCGTATGCACATCACAAAAGGTTAAGGGAAACTACAAATTTTACAAATAATTTAAGTAATTTCACACTTACTTAAAACGCCCGCACACCTTGAGCAGATTTTCTTCGAAGCGAAATATCTTTATTAATATGATACGCGCGCTAAATAGAGGGCGATACATTGAAAAGGAAATTTCGTATCCTCGTTCTTATCGTGTTGCGTACGCGTATACAGTACAGTAATAAGATTTCATGAGCATCAACATCGATTTTGCCGCAACTTGCATAAGGGCATTAAATTTCCTATTACATTAAATGCTTGTGAAAATTTAATTATATGCTTGAAAATCAATTATTACTCAACGTATCGTATTATTTCCGTTTTCTGGAAAAAATAATTGTAAATAAATTTCAAAAAAAAAAAAAAAAAAAAAAGATTGAAATAAACACAACAAATTTTAAAAGCATTTCCGTCTATTCAATCCCTGAAAAGCAAATTGATTTCCATTAGTTTTGCAATCAAAAATCTTGATGACATCAAAATTTTCTTTTTCTTACTCATAATTAAGTCCATCAGTGGGTAAAGGTACACCAAAAACATCTTCTGCACTGGATACTTTCCATCGAGCTGGAAAAAATCTGTTACCACTATGTTGCATAAACTAGGAAAAGATAAATAATTAGTAGCATCTTATGGGCCCATAAGCTTATTGCCGATTACCTTTAAGCTATTTGAACGAGTATTAGTGAATAACGTTATATTAATGCACTTGATATAATTCCACGAAATCAATTCGGGTTCCGGCAATTTCATGGCACCATTGAATAAATCCATCGCCTCATGCCGAAAGCGTTTGAAAGAAAAGAGTTTTGTTCAGCACCTATTGCTGATATATCTCAAGCATTTGATGAGGACTCTTATATAAAATTCTCCATAAATTACCTATAAATACACACACCTTGGTTAGAAATGGCCTGCCTTACTGTAAGAATTAACGATTGTCTATACAAAACCAGCAAGACCTCAGCAAACATTCCACAAGGCAGCATTATAGGGCCTAATCTCTATCCATTGTACAACAGGAGGCATGCCAACCAACTTTCTTGCGTCCGCGCTCGCGCTCGCATTCGCAGATGACCCACATATTATAAGCATATATGCAAACCACATCATGAAGTCAAGGCAAATTCACATTAATATCACCATCATGGAGCAATGGCTCCAAAAATGGAAAATGAGCATTATGTGCACATTATTTTTCCACTTGGAAAGAATACGAGCGCTCCAATAACAACCTATAGACCTCATGTAAAATACTTGGGAATCCACTTAAATTCCCGCCTCACATTGTCTCGCTATATAAGTGCAAAATTAATCCAAATCAAATTCAAGGCGAAGTGTATGTCAATCTGGTCCTACGGAACACAGCTATAGGGTACAACTTGTTCTTCCAACGTAAGCAACTTGCAAAGCCAAAGATCTTGCGTATGATAACAAGTACTCCTTGGTATGCAAATATTCAGAAAGACTTAAACATTCCGTAACAGAAATAATTCATTAAAGTGCCATCAGATACGTTAGTAAAGTCCTCAGCCATCAGAATCCGCTTACTCGCTCCCTTCCGTTAACGCATACCAAGCTTAATAAATTGAGTGGTGAGCTCAAGCAAGGCGATCTGCATTAGCGGTCATCTGAAATTAGATAAAAGATTTTATTATATTACTTACTGTAGTAAATTCCATTAATAGGAAGATTCAATAAGTAAATGAAAATTAAAAAAGAAAAAAAGAAAAAAAAAAGAAAAATTCCTCGGCAACTATTAGAAAAATTCTGTTATGGAAACTGCAGCATGCTAGCGAGCTTGAGAATTTGGGCTTTACGTTTGCTTGCTCGTTCTGTCTAACAGATCAAACTGCCTCCACACTTATTTTCCTATCCTTCTAGCGGTGCATTACTTTTCTTTCTTTCGGTTTCTTTTAAAACCTGCTTGTTGTTGAGTTTTTCTTCATGACCGGCCACTCGGGGAACGTGCTGTTCTCGTGTAATGTGCTGATGATCACAAAGAAGTGAGGAAAGAGAAAGTGATAGGGAAATGGCCGTATCCTAGTGGATGTGTGTCCAATCGGTAGATTTTATGCCTTTGCCAGCTGAGCACTCATTGTAACGGCAACCAAAATAAACTCTACCGCATTGAGATCTTAATCCGTGAACACAGACTTAGTGATCGCAATTCTTATCTGCCCGGCTATTTATGCCGGTGTGGTTGCGCTTAGGTGAAAATTTGCGCACACATCCCTTTTACAGTAAAATTGTAAAAAGACTGAAACGATCGCGTTACCATTAATGCATTATAGCTTCCTCTCGCAAGTATTAGGCAAAAAATGCACCACTCGGCTGGTTGGTTCAAAGAAAAACTGTTCTTCTTATTTATCGGGTAAGCTAAAAATATTAAGCATTTAAAAGGCGAGCATTTGAACGCACGGACGTCGTTGGTGCGGTTTATATTTTGATGGAAACTCGAGACTAACTCTAATTTATTGTTATTATTAGTGGATTTAATATAATTTACATGAATTAATATTTTGGCTAAAGTGACTGACGGCTTTGTAAGATTCGACTGAACATGAATTCATTTATATTCATCAAATAATACTATCGTTGTATAGACAAGATCGCTTGATCGCATTTGTTGTTGATCTTTACTTTCAAATAAAATTCATTATGATAAGCACGCGTTAGCTGTCAGCTCAGAGTCCATTTAACAATTCTAAAGAATATAAAAGTAAATCTCTGCACATTTTACAGTAAACACTTGATAGTTGATTGCTTCAGATTTCATCGCAATGCATGCGATAAATAAACTAGATTTCACGACTGAGTTAACATAACAATTAAAAAGTAAATTTCATGATTTTAAGACACAAAACGACCACGTATTCAAACTAAGATCAGGTAATCAATTTTGAATTGCTTTGTATGCGAGCCGTTTATTTTGAAAATGGGATTTATCCCAGTGTTTATTATTGCCCTGTTCACTAATAGAAATGCTTTTCATCTTTTCATATGGTATTAGATAATTTATGTTTATTATCCAATAGTGTTTATAGTGCTGGTTGAAAAAAGGTAGACATAAATGAACTCGTTCTACATTTTAAAATGAATAAATTATTGTAAACGCTAAGGGGATTGAACGGATAATAATTCAATTGTACCGGGCTTTGTCTAATAATCACAAGAATGCCATAATCGGGCAAGGCGTACCATTAGGTATCCTACATCACTTTATTCATTTTCTTACCAATAGAAGAAAAAGTTTTTAACCATTATTTTACGTGTTTTTCATGAAAGTCCTCATGTTTTTTAGATAATCGTTGAAAAACAAATTCCAAAATGTTATGAACAAAGCAGAAAATCTAATCTCTGACTATAACATTAGAGACAAAAGGTGTAATAAGCTTGACAGTAACTAACGGCCTGTCCAAGTCACAAGACGAGTAGGCGAAAATAATTGCAATACCGTCCAGTGCAGTTGATATACGAGATGAGAAGACAATGTGCAATATTATGTTAAACTCGAAGACGCAACTTCAGCTTCACATTGTGTAATATTCGAAGCATAAGAACTACTTCAAGACGTAGACAAAGAGTCTACAAAAACAATAGAATTCTCTCTTAATTTAAAATACGCATTGGAGCAATTGGCCCGGGGGAGAGGTAAAAAGTGAAGGCTTACTCTTATCTGGTATTTATACAAAGTAATTTAAGCCAAGTAAAGAAAGTAAAGGGCTGCTGTGAATTATCCTGGTGCTACACTCTCGCCACACTGGCCAGAGGAGAAATTTTCGCATAGGAGAAGGTAGTCAATAAGGTCAGCAGATTATTGCTGAACATTCAAGCGGGCCGGCAGTCAATTATGTTTGCAGCAGAGGTCATATCTTAAGCACATGGCTTGGATATTAATAGGAATCGCAATTAGAATCTTCTGTTATAATAATACCGTTACATGCTTTAGTCTTTCGTAGCTCGGAATATAATTTTAGAATAAAATTCAGAAGAAATGATAATGGTAAGGAGGTAAACTTCCCCTGCTTTGGCTAAAGATCGATCATTTATCGATGTAGTAGTATATCTATGCAGTAAGATGACAAGATTACAGATACATTTTTTTAGCTAAGCTTCGACTGCCAAGTTCATCAGTTTTAGCCAAGTCAAGTTTAGGTTTGTCAAAACGGTTAGTGCCCTGAGAGTGTAAATGGGGAATTTTAAGACCAAGGCCGCTACGTTGAATGCAATTCTGGAACAGATTATTGCTAGCAATAGACCCAGAATTCAGTTCAAAAACAGTTGACGATGGAACCCGGGGACTAAACCCATTACACTATTTAGGAATAAATGCATACCTATATAATGAATAGGTTGACAATAATAGTGTAAGCCAATCAATTACAATTGATTGAAGTGAAAGCAGTTAAGCGGGCCGTGACCAACCATTCCATCATCTTCCACCATTTTTAAGTGATAAGGTATGATATGGAAAATAGTGGAGAAATGGTCCAATTCCAACCATTTTCCAGAACGTTTCCTCCTTGGTCTAAAACATGTCCTACCGTGTATCAAATTTCATTAACATATCTCCAAAATTATGACCTTTTAGTTGAACACAAGAATACTAGACGGACGGACAAGCGAACAAACAAGCTTAGATCGATTCACAAAATGATTCTGACTCGATCAGTATAATGAAAGATGGATCTATCTCAAGTCATTTTGTATGTTACGTAATATACCCTTAACTTAATATATCTTTGTACCGCAAGTAGTGTACGATATAAAAAATAAAAAAAAAATTAATTTTTGCTTTGTTTTAATGCAATTTTTAACTTATTTCAAAACTGAAAAATATTCACAAGTGTAAAGAATAATTTTTGTAAAGATTATGTTAACAGAAGTGAATTTTTCTGTCTAAGTAGATTAAAGTGCACCACGTCTAGTAAGAGGCCGAGCGGTAGGTAAAACTCTGCACGGGCAAACGCTGAACCTCTATAACGCGCTGAACCTTTATAACTTTAATGATTATCACATAATCGCTGACTAAAATTCTGTAAAAATAAATCCTCAAGAACAACTTGTTGTCCTCGCCTTAATTTAGGGAACAGTTAATTCTTCGTAAAAGGCATAGTTTGAAAGCAGTTTCATTGTACTTTAAGTATTTATATCGAATTTGGATGCGCTAAATCCTGCACCTAGTTGAGTTGTGGTAAGAAAAGCGGTACACACATTACTTTTATAGGAAATTCCCTTAATTTTTGTTTCAGTAACAAATTCGTTATCTGTTGTAAAGTGCGGAGTTTCTTTGATTTAAAGTACAACTCAAGCATTAACTTCGTTCGCATAGGGTTTATGAGCTCTGTTGCGATTTTATTTTCGTACAGGTAAACCGAAAGGGTGAGAGTGACAGAAAGAGTGACAGAGTGAGAGAGAAACAATATTCTCATGCGTAATTTGTTAGTTACGATACATTATCTGAGCACAGCAAGGATGAATGTTTCGCTTTTTTCTATTGTTTGCCAAAAAGGGAATAAAGAGCAAATATTTTGTTTTTTGTCGGTGCTCAAGTTTCTCATAATAGTTTCAATTTCATTGTCTAGCTAGCTTTATGAGGAAAGGTTTTACATTTCATTTCTTAAACGCTTACAAAAGGATTTAAAAACATTAAGAAATTTCCGAATTCAGAAACAAGTGAAATGAGAGCGAATTTATTGGTTATATATATATATATATATATATAAGATTTTAATGGCAAGCCCGTCTGATGCATATGGCGTGTATATCGATGTACACGAAATTGTACGATCATGAATGAGTTCACTCACATTGGGCTCGATGGAACAATATATTCGGTCTCTCAACAAAAGCTGTTCTTTCTAATATGGCCAACGGCTCAGGAGTTGTCTTCTGTACGTGTAACATGGTCAGCGAGAAGTGAAGAAGGGGAAGGACGACAGGGAGTGATCGAAGTCTAGTGGACGGTATCTCATATTGGTGTGTGTTATGTCTTTATCGACTAAGCACTTACTGTAGCTACAACCAAGTGCAGTCAAACGGCACTGAGGTCTGAACCCGTAAAAATCGTCTTGGCAGTCGCGACTCTTATCGACTCAGTTACGCGGCAGCTGGGTCACATGGTTCCGTAACGCACCCATTCACAATAACATTCGAACTAACAGCGCCTTTTGCAATAGTATTATCCTGTACGAACATGTCAGGATGTACAGTTGAAGATGTTGTCCGAAACCTGCAAATAATTTGTTTCAGAAAATGATGAACTTGTTCAGATGTTTCCAACGCTAAATCAACGAATATACCTGAAATCGTTATGGGTTGTATTTATATAAACTGTCATGACAATGACAGTTCAAAGCACAAACTCGCTCGAAATTTCACATATTGGAACCCTACATGTAATAAAGCAGTCATTAGGTCCATTCGTCTCCTACATTAGAAGGGCGAGAGCTAATATTGTTGCGTAAAACACATTCACTCTCCGACTAACATTCATTCCATGCGTTGAATATACCTTGAAATATAACACCAGATATCGTCTGCCTCGTTTATTATCATATCGAAAGTCCCTTTCCCGGTTTTTATACATGCAAGAGCTTATAAGTAAAATTGTTGACCTCTTTTTATCACTTCTACATCGATTTCAGCTTGTTTGTACGTACGTCTGTCCATATGTCTAGTTTTCTTGTGCTCACCCACAGGCCGCAATTTTTGAGATGCTTTGATGAAATTAGAGGCATCGACGTGGTTTGGCCCAAGAAAGAACATTGTTGAAGATGGTTCGGATCGGACCACTTTTTCGACCACTTTCCGTATTTTATATTTATATTTTCATTAAGCAAATCGGCATAGGATATTTAAGGGAGGGCGGTATCCAACTTCTATGTTTAATGTAGTATAATCTTCATTGTCAGAATGGCCACCAAAAGTAGCATTTTAGTTTCCTTCTTTACCTAGTGGATATAAGCAAGTAAAGCCAGCATATTAAATAGGATCAACGAAAGGTTATATGCGTAAAATTCTTTTTAAATCTGTCATATATATTTTCATATAAACTGACTAAAAAATTTATAATTGCCTGCAGTAAGCGTGAAAGGGCACAAACCCACAGTAAGAATTTCATTCATTTATTTAATCAACAACAACAACAAAAAAAAATCGATTATATTCTAAAATAGGAGAAAACCAAAAAAAAAAAAAAAGAAAAAAGGAAAAAAATAGGAGAAAACCAAAAAAAAAAAAAAAGAAGAAAGGAAACAGAACACGCGTTTTTATGTAACCACATGTTAGGGCAAAAAATCAAACCGCAAAAATCACAAAATAATCAGATAACAAAAATTTTTTAAAAGAAAAACCACACAATCAGTGTTATAAACACTGCACGTCAAAAGTCTTATTACATCCTTTTTTGACCTTTAAGACATACCTATAAAATATGCAGAAATTTCATGCTGGCGCAGTTATTATTAATTTTTAAATATTTTGTAAAGATATTGTCATCAAATTTCCTATTGAAACAGGTCTCCTAGGATCTAAGTATCATAATTTCAGGTATATATATATATATATAGGAATATAGGTAGGAATTATTTCAGTGTGTGTTTTCGAATTTCAAGATATGAAGGATTGTTCGATTCCTTGGTATGTTGAAACTGTGAACTGGTTGGGTGGAAACTGATTTTATGAGCTTTGCTCAATTTTATGTTAATTAAATTTTTATTGTTATAATAAAATCGATTAAATTCTTTTGCAATACATCGAAGCTCGAAAAAAGACTACTGATTACACTTTTGGACTTGAATCAATACTTTCTCTACTCTCTGTAATCAAAATGAGAAGAGAGAGAGAGAGAGAGAGAGAGATAGAGAGAGAATATAATACACCCTCACTATGGGATTTATTTGAAGTTCTCTTAAAGTAGAATAGCGCGTGAGAAATGAGGAGGTTCAAAGGGAACATAACAATTTACCGCAATAGCCATACACAGATACGTACGTACGTACGTACGTATGCAGGCAAAAGTGACAATGCGACACAACCACAATGTTAGTGAACCGTACTACTAAAGCGGCTTTCTTTTGTACGAATGAATAAAAAAAAGAAAAAAAAATGTCAATTTTAATGCAGATCACAGAAAAAAAAAAGAAGTACAAGTACAAATCCACACAAGCCTGATCATCGTGATCAGTTGATTATTATATACACTACACTAAGTTTAGGAGGTACATTGCATTCTTTACTTCATTCATATGGCGCGACATTAATCAACTGTTTATCATTAAACTAAAAGAGTAATACGCTGGCGAACGCATCTAAGTCGCATTTGATAGTTCATGTCCTCTACCGCTGAAGTAAACATTTAATAAAACTATTAGGGAGAAAGTGTGAGTGAGTTTCGCTGTCAAAATAATTGTGAAAAAAGATGATTAACTGAAAACATTTCATCAGCAAATATGGATAGAAATTATAGTGAAATGAGTCGCTTTTATAATCAAACCAAAAAAGTAAAGGGAACTACGGAGGAACAGAACAAAAATTGACAGAACCACTTGCCTGGTATCTGATGTATAGCATTTTAGGAAATTATTACAAATTGCTATCACCGGCAAATATCTCATACGATATCTTTTATGGGGCAGTGCCTTTCAATGAAAATTCAATATTTTAACCGTTTTTTTTTTTTCGGAAGTGGGGCAAATCCATTTACGTAGTAAAACCGTTATAAGTATTACTCGATGCTAAATATATATATATATACAAAATATATCTATTAGTGCTTATCAATATTTTTAAAATTATTCAAAAACTAATCCCGAGGTATCGCGTAATGAGAAAAAATGGACTTGCCCCACTTTCAAAACAAAGGGCTTAAGGTTGATGTGAAATTTTCTTTCTCTACTTTATTGTGAGTAGAATAGTTACGCGTTTATAAGTAAGTATCAGGAAAATTTCATGATGTACGTAATGCGTGAAGTGATTGAAAATTCGTCTTACCTTCTCCTTTTTTTATGGATTTTGTTTTCTTTTCTTTGCTTTTTTTTTAATCATTATTTTTTTCAATATTTTGCTGCTTTATGTACATTAATCGATTTATCGAAAAACAAAAACTAAGACAGTTTTAAAAAAGAAGCATTCACATGCAAACATATATCACTAACTGTCTATCTATTGTTTTGCGAGGTTAGTTGCAATTATTGATCGGTCATGCTATAATAAACATAATAAGAGATAGAGAGAAATGCAGAAAGCGAACAAGTACACTAAACCACAAAAGGATGTCAAAGAGGGCGGCCATTCCGTCGCAGCCACATATATACAAAGCATTCATGTGCATTAAGACGTGAAATTAGTGAATGCAGTTTTCTACACAACAATAAAAGCAAAAGCAAAAGCAAAAGCAATAGAAAACAAAACAAAAAACTCTAATATCCTTTTCTCTTCTATCATCGATCTTCTTCTTAAATCGTACGACATTTTTTTACTTTACAATATCAAAAGAAAGTCACCAAGAAAATTGAAAAAAAAAAAAAAGAAAAAAGGAAAAAAAGAAAAGAGCAATCTTTACGTCTATAGCGTTCGCTCCAAAAAAAAAAACTCTATACATTGTACTTGCAAAATGTCCTGCAGTTTCTTTATGCCGAAGATATTTTTGATTAGTGTTGACATTATCAAAAGATTTACTTGCGTTAAGTCTTTGAAAACTCTTCGATTAAATAACATTTTCTTTTCTTCTTGCATTACCTTTACGTAAGAAGTTTTGCATTCACTTCTTTTCATGATGAACGTTGCATCAAAAATATTCTTCTTAGACCAATGTTGTCGGCTTTTTCTCTTCTTCTTTAGGTTAAACGAAAATAAAGCAAAAAAAAAAAAAAAAAAAATTTGCAAATTTTCATTTACAAATCGTTACGTTTGCTATCTTTATTCACAAAAAAAAAAAAAAAAAAAAAAAAGAGTAAGAAAAATTACCACTGCTACGCCCCTTCTTTATTTTCCCTTCCGTTCTTTATTTATATTAAATTTTTACCAAAATATGTTGCTTGCTATTCAGGTTACCTATAGAGTAGGCGTTATTCGAAAGGCGTTAATTGCACAGAATTTCTCACCTCAAATACGGATATTGTCAGTTTCATGTACGGAGCCGTAATGCGTCAAATTTTGGTTAAAAAATAACACAATTATAAAAAATATTTCCTTTATAATTAACAACAGTACCGTTAACTTTGAACAATAAAGAGATTTTCTTGAAACGAACATTACTTCGAGCATATGCTTAACCTAGACGGATGAATCTAGTTTTTATCTTCTTCTTCATACTCCGCTTGTTCTTATCGCCATTAATAATTACTGCTAATAAATAATTTAATTCTTTAAACTTGATGTAGTAGGAGTGTATACCGAATTTGAACGTAATCGGCGTAAATGTATTCTATTTTGCCAGTTGAAAGCAATGCGATCACTATTGATGTAAATCAAATCAAGCTTTTCGATATACTACTGTCAGAAATTGATAACTGTAGAGATCAGTTGTAACTACAGCATTAATCAGTTAGTAGTTTCGAGACATTTTCGAAAACGTCGAGCATCAAACGAACTTAATTTTCGCTATCAATATTTGCTATAAGGTTTTGAAAAATTTTTTTTTTTTTTTTTTGAGGTCTTCTTCTTTCTGGTTACTACTACAGCGTCTGTGATCACACTTTACGAGGTCATCTTATCTTTTTGCACTTGCATGCGAATGGGTAGTGGCTTTTAACACGTCCTACATATTTACTACTTATTTAAACAAATATTAATCTAATCTGCGATTTTTATTTGTTTTAAACGAAACAAAACGGCGCCATCTCAATCACTTCTCTAAAGAATCGATCTGCCATCTTGCCATCGGATGATTGACAGAATTTAGTGACAGTTGTGGGGAAGCGGACTTCAAAAGCATTTTTCTTATATTTCAGATTACGTTTATAAACTAAATTCCAGTATCTGTGGACGAAATACCCAAGACCCAAATGGTTTCCACAGACAAATCAGTTAGGACATGTCCTCTGCACATGTTCGCAGGACGCAGGGTGGTCACGATGAATTATAGGTACGGAGAGAGGAGAAAAGGAAGTAAGAGAAATATCTGGAAAGACGAGGAAAACCATTTGCTAGTAGATTGCTCCAAAGGCGGGCAATGCAGTAGTGTGCCGTGCGGCGTGCGAATGACTTCAGAACGTGTTACTCAGAATGCAAAGAAAGCCAAGTGGTCCTGCTAAAGGACTTCACTGGTGGACAAATCTCTTTTAGCTCCGTGAGGATCTGAGCTCTTCACTGTAGGCGGTTAAAGAACTCCAGCCAATATTGAGACGTTCCCTCCCACACATGTAAAACATAATCTATTCTTGGCCGGAAATAGGCCGCTGTGAGAAACCTAAGATCATGATAGAATTTTTCGATACTTCAAACACATGTTAGGTCCAGCGAACGTCATTTTGTATTCTTTGTATGCCCAGGGTATCAAGAGTCGCCAACTCCTTGATATTGACACCACCAGGGGAGAGGAGTTGTTCATCGCTTTTTCAACGCGATTAAGAGACAGAATTGAGTTTTGCTGGCATTAAGGTTTACCCTATTTGTCTGGAAGTAAACGCTATGTTTTCTCTAAGGTACAGGCGATCGTTAATGAAAATCACAGAAAGAGAGAGAGAGACAAGGAGAAAAAATAGATTCCAGGGGAGTCCACGAATAAAAGTTCAGCTTAAATATCTGCTTCTTTTGGAACCAAAATATTTATTAATTAAACTCAATCGGTTGCTTAATTTTCTTTCAAAAAATCGCATGCTTTTCATTTAATTATATACATAAAATTATTATTTAGTTCTGTTCTATATTAAAACAAAAAAAAATTGTAATTTTCAAATTTTGAACGGAAATAAAATCTATAATTAAATACAAGATTTATGAATAATTTTTATAGTAAGTAAAGTCAGTTACATTGACTTGAAATCGCTTTACTGATAATAATCCAGATCAAGTGATCTGATATAAGCATTAATTAAAAAAATTTATTACAAAAATGATATGATGTTAACACCTCTCTGATAGAGAGGAATATTTAAAAAAAAAAAAAAAAACTTCCGTTTTTAAGGTAACCGACTTGAAAGCGACCAAAGCATTTTATAAAACTAATAAATTAAAGATCGACAAAAAAGTATACACTAAATGGTATAAATATTGAAATAGAAGATCAAAGAAAATATTTGAAATTATTTAAATAAAAAAGAGGAAAAGAAAACACACACATACACGCGTAAAAACCCATAAACACTTTGGTAGTAAAAAAAAAAAAAAAAAAAAAAAATAGTTCTGCGGTTAGATTAAATAAAAAGGAAGAGACAGACGCCATTTAATTGGCTTATAGCTATTTTTCACACATATATATATATATATATATATATACACACAAAGATTTTAATTTTCAAGCGGCCAAGTGTGCTTGGCTGGCTAGAGCAATGCACACGACGAGGGAAGTTAAAAAGGTTGGTATTTTAACTTCTTGTACCTTCACTTATACGAATTGCTAAAAAAATTTTAATTAAGATTTACTATTTCGGCTTAAGTTGAAACACTTGAAAGTATGTTATTAATCGAGAAGAGGTTGTAACAAAAACCAACCTATTTTCACAATACAATATCATAAAATATAAGACAGCGGCTCGTTTGATATTCACATACTTGCTGACTTACTGAGTTAGTCACAAAAATATTTAAATTCAAATATTCCTGTACACAATTAAAAATGTTTACTTTGGATCTAGTCTGAAACACACACACCAACTCAATGAATGGTTGGTCCTTTCTTGTTTTTTTTTTTTTTTTTTTTATTGACAGGTATGGCCATCAAGATAATGTCTATGCAAAGTTTCTAATCAAATAGACTACTTTTGACAATTTTCATTTCTTGTACTTGAGGGAAAGCTAATAGAATGGTAATCTTCGAGGAAGCATTAAAAGAATAAGAATTTATGTAAAATTTATGTAAAAAGAGAACAACACTCGTTATCGACTTTCGCGAGGTGTTTTTAATTGCAGTTCTACTGCAAGCAATGTAATCGATGAAAAAATCACTTAGAGGTATTTATTTATTTATTTATTTATTTATTTAAATATTTATTGTCTATATATTTTGTGAATAAATATGCAAAGTATGGATTTAAAGGCTGCCGGATAACTTAGATCGTATGCTCGCTTGTATTGATAGCTCTACCGCACTTGAGATTTAAATCTGCGATCATGGATCATTGTTAGTCGCGGTCTTTTACCGATTCGACTACTTATGCAGATATCGGATATTATTTTCATTAATAGGAAGAGAAAAACTTCTGTCAACTCTACTTAATTCCATTTATACATCATACCGTAAAGTAGATGAAATAATATTTTAGTATAGAGTTTTTTCTTATTAAACTAAACACATATTTTAATAGCTCGATTATTGTGTGACTTGTGCGATTGTCTGTGATGTTCACAATACGGAAGAGATTTCTTACACATAACGATTTTTTCTGCATACATTCTAGAAAATGCAAAGCGTATACTGAGCCAATTAAAAAATTGATTTCGAAATATCGTTAATTATCGACGAGAATAGTGTAAATTGAAATCTAGAAAGTATTAGTACTTCACAGATAAGAACTGGGAACGCATTTATTTTGATTAGAAAACACATTGGAATCGTAAAACGTATGCCCACGTTTTTGTACGCCGTTTTCACGAACTTAACACCATTCAAAATAAAGGCAGTATGATTGTGTGTAGATTTTTTTGAACAACTTGCTCCATATTTCTAAAAGATAGAGTATACGATGGCCACTTCTTCAATCTAATCAAACATACAGCAAAACACCTTTGGAACCACGTAAGCTTTCCCTCAATATGATGACGTTCTCCTCGCCTAATTATTGTGACATCGTCGTGCCAGCACGTTTCTTCACTCATTGCCGATTGTTTCAACAGGAATCCATCGGCATACAAATTCCACCGAATATGTGAACATGTCAAGCATTCAAGCGTAAAGCTTTCTTTTGCACCGGATTTGTTGCTTATGGTCCGTGGATGGGTATTTGGATTCCTACCGTATGGCCGAGTGGATAAGGCTCACGATTGGTGTTCGGGGATTTAAATCTCAGTCCGGGACTTGATTATAGTTGGCGAGAAATACAATGAGTGCTCAATCGGTACAATCTTCACACTTATCGATTAGGTGCACGTCCACTAGCCTACGACCATTCCCTCTTCAAAAAGCCTGTGTCTGGTAACCTTTAGTTTACTCGATATCGAATCTTAAGTTGTTCCCTATTTTATGCTGACCATGTCTACCTTTTCCCAAAAGATGGCTTATCATCCAATCTAGGTTTTCGCAGTTCGTCGTGTCTTCTCATTCGTAGATTCTTTCGTAGTATCTTCAAAAAAGACAAAGAGCTGATAGTTTTTAGTCGCTAGTGCTCGTCCTACTTTAAGTCCTAGAATTTATTCCCTTTTTCTAAATAAATTGCAATAAAAACAAATCGAGAATGCTGTGATCAGGCAAAGCCGGCCTTTAGCTATTCTACACCGCTTCGCTTAATTAATAATACAACAAAAATTATACATATCGGGGGATACTCAAACGTCAAAGTGGTCCAAAGTAAAAAAATTTAATTTACTTGACAAGGATTTCATTATTATCCGAATGCTTTTGTCATAGTAACCCACAAATAAGACTTCATCGTCATAGAAAGGTTTACTTTCGTGAAAGTTTGTTTGTATGGTGCGGTCTAAAAAAATAGAACCGTTTAAGTTAAATTCTCTATAGTTGATGTACAAAAGAAGCATTTTCATCATAAAATATTAAAAATTAGATGTTTTCGGTATAAAACAGCTTGGCTTTCATGAGAACCTATGTAAGTTGGGTTGGGAATAAAAACATAGAGCTACGTGGCCCAAATTCGTTAATGTTGACTTTTATGTCAAATTATTATTATCAACGACTTTCCGTCAAGCAGTATTTAAAAGTAGGTCTTTGTACTATAAAAAGGTTCAGTTTCGCTAGGAACGGTTGTATGGCAAGGGGTTTACAAAATTTTCCCCTTCGACTCAAAGTTTTCACACCAGTTCAGATTCAGCCGAGATATCATTAGGAGGTGATTTTTGTCGCGGAATTCTAAATATTATAATATTTTTTCTTATAATGACTTAACAAAAATGGGCGTTATATGCGAAACGGTTGGGAATATGGTCCCATATGAACCATTTTCAATAGCGTTCATGTTTGGGCTAAAGCCTATTGGTGTGGCAAATTGCTTCAGAATATTTTAAAAGTACCGGCACACAAGAAAACAAGACGGCAAAGACGGCAGCTCCTAGCATTCTAATAGTTGATGAGCTAAGAGGTATTCAATTATATGACGAAATCAAGTCGGAATCTCATTCTTATACATGTTATATATAAAATATATATTTATAAATATATCTCTTCTTGTTAGTGAAATCTTGACTTTTGTATGTAGTGAAGCATTAAGAGAACCTTAATCTAAGAAATCAGTCATGTCCGCCAAGTGTTATTTACAAGATGGATGGATGGATGGATTGTGAAGCCACCCACGTTGTTATTCCCCTAAAAAGTCGGCAATATCTAAATTAAGATAATCAATCCTCTATAGAGCAATCAATAGTTAGTGTAGTATGAATTCTTCGTATTAGTCGACCTTACGATACCCACATAATATGCATAATTAACCTATAATTTTTGAAATTCTATTTATATTAGGCAGACAAGAAATCAGCAGGAAAACTCAGTATCGTCTGGAATAATAAACAGTTGGTAAGTACGAGATGATTCACAAGTTCTTGCGACAATACCATTGCTTTGATGTTTCTATCTAAAGCAACAACAACAGAAACAGAAAATACAAAACATTAAACCTTTTTTTTTTTTTTTGCTTTTGCAAAAGGCTGAACATGCAAAACACCTAAACAACGATAGACAAGATAAGTTCCATAGCTTATCAGATGAGATGAAATTAAATTCAAAAAACTACTACAAGGAAACTAAACGAAAGGTTAATTTCTGAATTGCTGTCCCTTAAGACAATTCAAAAAACTAAGTAACTGCGGGAGTTTTTTTTTTTTTTCTCATATGACAAAAAATAAAAAAAAAAATTCGTTTTACATTTCAATACTGAATTACCATAAAACTGTTCAGATATCTAATTAAAGACTTGATAATTTTTTTACACTTAAATATACCACACGGTTCTTTGATCGATTGGAAAACAATTTATGGATAATTCTGTGCGGACAGCAGGACAATTTTACACATAATGGTACCAGCACGAATTGTGCCAATTATTATAGCATTTAGTCACGTTCGAACGTGTATGTGTTGATGGATCTTGCCGGTTTCATCAACATACACACTCTTGACTTTTCTTGGATCTGTTGACTTTTGCAGCACATACCGCATATCGTATCTCCGGCAGGCGTATGTGAATTCACATCACGATACCTGCTATGAGTCACAACATATTGCAATTCTTTATACATTTTTGTGAGGTGGATGATTTGAGCGTTATAGTTTTCTTGGTTACGGGTCGTGGGTTCGTGGGATGGATGCGAAATCGAAATCATTATATCTCAATGTGTAGGATTCACGTAGGACGGATCAGTGCAATAGGGCAGCGACTTGACTAATTTTCTCGAGAATCTCACACTTATTTATGGAAAAATATTTATATATATGTGTGACCCATTAAGGGTTCGCTTCTTCCGATAACACTCAAGCAAATTGGGAAGGCCACACAAGGAATCTTGCTCCTTTCATTGGTTCTGTCTTTCTGTCTTGCTGAGGGACAAGATAATAGAGAAACTTTTGACGGAGGAGTTTGCAACGAAAAATAAAAGCAAAATTGCTAGAAAATCTGGATAAATGTTGTAACCTATACGTGTCATTATGCATTTGGGTCTAAGCTTTTCTACATTCAAAAATGATTATGTTCAAGATAAGCACCAGGTTTGTACTGCGAGTTGCTGAGTTGATATGAATTTTATGTGCATTTCATAAGAACTTTGATGTTACACGTATAACAGCAAAGCTAGTATATCGCCTTTCTTCGGTGGTGGCTTTAACAAAATTCATTTCTTTCGCTTTGAAAGGCACGCTTTTTAAGCGTGTACCGGAAATCTATAAAAACTTTAATTAGAATAAAGACAAAAAAAAAAAAAAATTTTTTTTTTTTTTTTGCATAAATTTCAGGTTTACGGCAAAATAGTTTTCATTATCATTAAAAACTTGAGTTAAGTATACCGACAATTCTAGTAAGGAGGAAAAAAAAAAAACAAATGATAATAAATAACTTGGCGGAAATCACCAGTCACGCCTCATAGATTCGGGTAAAAGCGTTAAGGACCACGTGGATGGTGAGTAATCATTCACTCTTTTACTTATTCAAGGATATATGTACATAAACATATATGTAAATATATGAGAGGCTTTAGCGTAACAAAAGCTACGATACCTACTAAAATAGCCAAAGGTTTGTTTGTGTCAGTTTTCTCTTTTTCATATACAAATAAATTTAGGTAGAGAGACAATTTGCTGAGTAATAAACTTCCGGTTAAAATGTGGCGAAGGAACAAAAAGAAAAAATAAATAAATAAATAAATAAAAATAAAAGGAACCAAATAACCCTACCCTGCCCTGTCCTGTCCTCTCCCAAAAGACAGGAATTCGGTTGCCTAGTAACCCAACATAGTAGAAAATTATTAAAGTGTGCCACAGAAACGACACGTTTACAGAATGATAATAACAATAATAAGAATAATAATAAAAATAATAAGAAAGCGAAACCGAAACCGAAACATTGCATAACCACCCCAAAAAGGTTTAATACTCGTATGAAAATGTAAAGCAACACATAAAAGAATTTCTTTAACATACATTTGCATAAAAAGTGAAATGAACACCCTTAACGTTACACGTATGTTATATTTTGTGCGTATTTCTTTTGCGTTGAATTCCCGTAGCATGGCATGGCAGACATCAAACATATCTTAGCCATTCTTCCCAGGACTGTGTTCCTTTTATTATTTGTAATATAATGAATTACTGGTTGGTTTCCTTTTGTAAGCTGAGATTTGTTTATGTGTGTGTGTGTGTGTGTATGTGTGTGTGTGTTTGCCATACTTTCAATTTTATGCTAATCTTAATGAAGCATTTGTGACAAATCTAAAGAGATGCACATTTTCTACAGGAGGAAATGGGAGGATCGAGGCTGTACGAATATACTTTTGTGTGCAATTTG
Organism: Glossina austeni; assembly: GCA_000688735.1. NCBI lineage: Eukaryota > Metazoa > Arthropoda > Insecta > Diptera > Glossinidae > Glossina > Glossina austeni. The sequence goes on from KK502401.1 coordinate 2,743,411, forward strand.
TATATATAATCAAGGAAAGTACAGTTCGACGATCTCTTGTCATCACACTAATGTATATAGTGAAAGTGATTGTTTTCCTGTTCTATTTTCATTTTCAACGCGTTACCGTCTTTTACTTCTCCGTCTTCTTCGGCCTTCTTCGTTTCTATTCTGAAGAAAAGGAAAATCAAAGCATATAAAATGATTTTTATGAAAGCATAAATTACTTCATTATAGTGTTGTTCGTAAAAAGAAAGCGAATGAAAAAAAACCAAACGATCTCTTTGTATTACATATCCCTTTAGCTCCCGAATTGTAAACACGGCAGTTAAACAAATTGATAGAAAGACTTTTCAAGTTTGTTTTTGCTTTTTCTTTTTTATTGAATTTTTTTTCCTTGTCGTAGAAAGCAATCAATGTTATTACCAGTTGCATACACACTTTTATGCGTGACTGGAGGTTAAAAATCAATTTTTAATAGAAATTTCTTTTTATTTTCGAAAACAAAAAGAAATGTTAAGAGATTCAGGCTCGTTTGTTGAATCGTATAGATTTCTAAGAAATAGAGTCATTGTTAAAACGAATGTCTCAACAAATCTTATATACCGTCATGCAATTTAATTCCCTTACCTTGATTTTTATGTTACATGTCATGTAGGAATCATCGAGTCGGTAGACAAAAATTCGGGAGTTAATATGAAAATTTCCCCCCTTACGAACTCTTGACTGCAGCCCAGAGAATAGATGGTTTACTTCGCAGGAAGGAGAACGACAGGATTTTATTTGTCCAACGATCTTCATTATATAGTTTACATCAACAGGTTGGATTGATCTTCAGCCTGACGCATACATGACAACACCTTTGACCGGCTTTTATGACAGGTTGTTATTGTAGGTTAGTGATTAATGCAATCGCCTTCAAAAGTAATGCATTCGTTCCGAAGCTCCTCTAATAGTTCCAAGCTATTCTTATATAAAAATTTGCCCAATCTTTTGAAGTACGCTTCAATTCGGCTGATCACCTTGATCTTCCTTCAAGATATATTTCTTTCCGAGAGAATTCTCCTCAGATTCTCAAACAGGCAATAGTCACTTGATTCTTAATCTTGGCGCGCAGGTGCGAGTAACACGAAGTGTAATTTCTATAGTCTTGCTAATGTTTTGATCGTCTTGCAAAACGTTGTCTCGTCTTCGTAACTCTTTCGCACTTTTTCCTCTTGAATCAACGCAATTAACTTCATTTCGGATTGACTTTAAATTCACATGATCTTTAGCTTGGAAATAGACATTTCAGTTTACACTAGTTCTGATTATACCCTACACCACCTGTGTGGTACAGCGCTTATTAAGTTTGTGCCAATCTATTTAACCCGGAAAAGGGCTTAAGATAGATCCAATTCAGAATCATTTGCTGTGCACAAGTCGTAAGTTGGATCGGTCCACTTTTTTGACCTCTCCCCATATAAAGCCCAATTTTGAAAAGTCGTTATATGGAAAACAAACTGCAAATTTTTAAAATTTCTTAAGAAAACTCACCCTGTAATACTCTTTGAACATTCTATGCTGGTATGGAAAATATGTTTCGGCAATTTTTTGAATCCTCTCTCATATAACCGTTGCTATGGAAACTAAAGTTTTATATGATAAAAAGCTATAATTTTTAATACTTCCCGGTGAAAATTACTTCGTAATACTAATTTGACATAGACATCAACGTTAACGAATTTGGGCTGTCTGGGCGTATGTCTGGTTTTTGTACATCTCGGCATATAAGGCGCGGCCTCTCATGAAAGGTATGCCTTTGCATGAAAATAATGTGTAATGAACGAGCACATAACTGTCTTAGGCGAAGTGGTGTAGGGTGTCTAATAGTGGACCTGGCCTGACTATAATGTTCTTATTTGTTTTTTGGATTTTATAGAAAATTAAATTCATATGTAACGGATAATATAACCATATCCGCTGTTTGATATGAATTTAATTTTGCGTTACTCGTATTGGCCCAGTGGATAATGCCGTTTATGCGAATGCGATCATTGATCTTCTGCGAATCATTAGTAGAAAAGAGTATCACCGTTATGACTGCATATAACAAAATCACATATGGAAATTTGTAAACAAAATCGATCGGCCCTCTAAAAGGCAAGAGTCCTTCGCGTTTGCGTATGTCAAACCTTTAAATTTTTCATAATAATTTCTAGTTCAATGTTTTAAAAGGCCTTGCAAAGGTCTCTTAAATATTTTCGAAGACTTTAAAAATCACTTTATTAACCCTTTCCAATTGTAAGTCGACTATGCGTCGACTTTGTTTGTTTTTTACACCGACTCTGTTATGGGAAATTATTGTTTAAAGAGTTAGTGATCAGTTTAAGTTTTCAAACGCTTTTCATTCATATCTAATAAAAGCAAAAGCGCTGATTAGTGAGTTAGTTATACAATTTCGATTTTATCGACCATATAATCTCTAAGACAGGAGCAAAGATGAACTTGATTAAATCAACTCTCAAGGATATATGTATTTGAACGGTTGTCTTCTTGCCTCAATAATCGATATAACAACGAAGACAAACCAAGCAACTAGTAGCCGTTAACTTATACTTGTCAACTATTGGAATACTTTTGAATTTTTGTCAGTTTTGTGAAAATGGTTTTTTTTTAAAGGATGCCCATCACCAAATGCAAATCACATGCCATGATAGTCATATGAGAAATGGTTTAGGAAAAGTGTTAGAATTTAACACTTTTGACTATGGGATGAATATAAAATTTATACTGAGAACTACTTTTAAAGGGAAATATTGTAGTTTTTCTGTCTGATTTACATAAATTATTGGAATCGAGAAAATTGGAGGCGTCTGGGCGACATGACATTTATGAATTATATTAAAGTGAACAACGAAATTTATGAGATTCCAAAATAAATACAAAAATATTTATTTAACAATAAAAATTTATACCCTTAAGATAGACATAAAATTGAATGTTAAAAGAATACTCTCTACAATAATATATTATTTAGATCGTATTACAGAGACATATTCTACTTCTTTAAAAAAAAATAGTTGAATATAAAAATTTGTGTTACAAGCACTTTAAATGCAATAAACTGGAACAACATGTTCGATGCATGTCGCATATGTTGCTATAGAATTATATATATATATATATATATATATATATATGAGTAAAATGCAAAAAAGACAAGAAGAAGAAAATAGAATAAATATAAACATCCTGAGTATGACAAGTACATACTTCACAAAACAAAATATCCTCCTTAAGGACAAGAATAATACTAAACAGTAGTCGGTTACTAGTAATGCCAGTACTCAGACAGTACATACATATTTTTCTTCTTATATTTATTTTCCTTAAATTGAATGCTACTTCCTGGCACGTTACCTAAAGATATATATCATTTCCATATATATATATCGTCTTTTTAAAAAAATTGATATTTGATCTGAAATCTCGTTTAGATTTTCTTTTTTTTATTAAAAAGACAAAAAAATAGAAAGAAAAAAAAAAAAATAAAAATAGAGAAAAATCGCTAAAGGCTAATACATCTTAGGAAATATTACATCATTGGCTTAAATAGAATTTTGACACCTTCTCAAATATATTTAACGATATTGTTGCATTTTCCTTTTATTTTCCGGATTCATTATTGTTACAATTTTAAGCGAAAACTGCTTAGAAAAGCAATACGCAGCATTTGCTGAGGAAGTAGAGACGACAGAACAATTTCTATCTCTATATCTCACTCTCGCTCTCTCTTTTTCTCTCTCCCTCACAATTTATATATATATATATATATATATGTATATATTTGTTTTAAGCAGGTTTAAATTTCTTTTAGTTCAACTTCTTTGATATCCGGTAACAACGTTCCATTGAATTCATCATCAACTTCAACATCATCATTATTATCATCATTATCATCATTGTCATCATCGTCATTATCAGGGCCGCCTAAGCTGGCGTATTTAATTTCATCTCTAGGACAATAATAATTTGTTATGTTGTTGTTGTAGTTTCTTAGACACATAAAAATGCAAAATTTGAAAGAATAAAAAAAAAAATAAATAAATTCTATATCGCAATCTTCATTTTCTTCTTCTTCTTCTTCTTCTTCCTCTTCTCTTTTAAAATTTTTAATCCCTCCACATTGCTTTGGTGCTTCCTGTACTTCCTCCTTAAGAAATTTTTATGAAAAATAAAGACATTTTTGACTGAAATATAATGAATTTTTATGAATATAAAGAAATTCTCATCTGCGTTCAGCTTGAGCTTATATATATATATATATATATATATACATATGCTACTAATCGCAATTGTTTATTGTATTTCTACGCTATAAAAAGTATGAATTAAAAATAATTTCATTCAAATGTTATAAGGAATACAAATAAAAGATTTCAGATTTCAGGTACAATGCCAGCGCTCTTTTGTAACTTTATTACATATATGTTTTTGTCATTACGTTAAAGACGATAGATAAAGTCGCTTGTGCTTAACGACTTAATAAGAGAAATATGATGAACGGATCTAATGATAATTTTCTCCAATATTTTGCATCTTTTTCTTCTTTATAAAACCTTTTAAACCATTTAGTACATAATATAGATCTAGGTATGCTCCTATATATTATACATACATATACACGTATATTTGTGAATTTTCATTAAAAACAAAGTCTTGTCTAGTTATGGGTCTATAATCTTAAAAATGCATTCAGTGTAGCTGAACGATTGCAATTGTTAGGGACATCAAGTAAAAGTGTTTTTTTTCTTTTTTTCTTTGTGCCAAAAAAAGGAACGGTAAAGGATATCAACACGAATTTTGGCTCATGCCATTTCATGTAAATGACTTTCGTAAAAATTCAATCACAACAATTTCGTTTAGTTTTCCACACAAGTCTGCTCTTATATCGATAATAACACGAACAATCTTGGTGCTCAAGGTCATTGACAGTCGGTGACATGTTGGAGTGAGCCAATGTTCCCAAAATAAGCGAACCAATTTAGTCATATCGCCTGATCTTGGTGGCAAGTTCACGTAGTCAATTTTGGAGTTTAAACGATCATTGAACTTTCCCTCCGACAAGTTGATTATATTACGGGATATAGCAACATTTGCAACACTTTATTGAAACCAAAAATTAAATAATTGTGCTTTTATAACGCTTTTCACTGTCGGTAACTGCAATCCCATTTTCATCTTCAACCCACAATGTACGCCCAAAAGTTATTTTTGCACACGTGAAAGGACAATTAGTTTTATGTTGTCTTCACATCAAAGCGGCAATAATTCTCTTTTAGGAAATCAGCCCATCATCCCATTTGAGCGAAATGGAATTGTGGACTCATTCGTTCCGTTATAAGTTTTAATAATCTCTGTGCGCTATACAACAACCTACTGCCTATGGCTGGAATTCCGCAAATATTGTCAAAGTGCAATCAATATATTGAAGAAAAAATTTGATTCCAATCTCTTGCGGAATCATAAAATGAATAATTCTGTATGCACATCTAAGCCATGACGTAAATGAAATTATCATCTCTGTCATATCAAGTAAAGAAAATGATTGATTGATTTATTTATGCATTCTTAACGAAACCTTCTATGCACGTAAGAGTGAATACAATTCAATTATTTGCCTCTCGATTAATGAAACTCTTCAAACAGTCATTAAAAGGGGTAACTAATAGAAAGGCTTTTTTAATTAATTGATTTGTATTTAAAAAAAAAAAAAGAAAACAAGCAAAAACACTGGGGCCACGGTGTGCTATTAAATACACTACAACATCCTACAGTCACTTATTGAACGACTTTTGCAAATAAGACGCTATAAGTGAAATGATAAAAAAAGTGGTTCCATCCGAGCAAATTTTTGAAAAACGCCCTTTTTGGGCCAAAACACGTCACGGTACTAAACTTTATTAAATATCGTAGAGATTCCAGCCTATAGACTGAAAAGAAAAAAAACAAATTGGACCGACGGACGGATGGCGCTTACAAGGACTTAGAAAGGAATTCAAAAAGTGCTGCTGAATAGATCGGCATAAAAGAATGTGATCTCAGACATTCATGTAACGCCTTTTCAAAATGAGGCGTAATTTGGGAAGCCGTTGGTCCGATTACGGTTCACTTTCAACAGCGTTCGTCCTTGGGCAAAAGCGTGTCGAAGTAGCAAATTTTGCTAAAATATCGCAAAAATTGCTTCTTATAAGTTAAACATAGAAAACCATGGACAGATAGGTCCAGCTTAGAGTCGCTTAGCTTAAATTATAAAAAAAAAAACGTCGATCCAAATTATTTTGAATGTTCCGCTCTTAACTTAATATACTCCTGTAGGCCCACAACTAATGTAGAGCATACTTGAAACTGGTTTATTGGCAAATATTTCTATCTCCCTCTCTCTGCTCCTAATCTCTCCTAAGATAATAAATGTATAAAACTACACCCGCTTAAGCAGATTTGGTCCACCGCCACCGCATAGTATCCACACCTACAGAGCACATCCCTGCTGCTTAAAAAAAAAAAAAAAAAGGAGCAGATTCCGTCTATGGTATACTGTCGAATACAAAGCTACTTCAAGTTGAGGGTTTTTTGCTATACTCCACCGCGCCTATTACTTGCCACATTTCGTTTTAGATAAACCTAAGACTTGTGAAAAATTCAATATTTTTATTCCGACAATAGCGATTTCCTCCTTCCAAGCGCTTTCAGTGGTTCTCAACATTACTTGCACTGGATGTTTAGGAAATCTTTTTAGATTTAGAAAATAAGCTAAAGAGCGAGCAAACCCAATGGAATCTATTCGTGTTGGAAGCAAATTTTAGGCTCCTTTTTCAGAGAAATTCAAGATGTCAGATGTAAGCAACAGTGCATTGGTTACTAAAATAAGTTTTCAAAAATAATATAAAAATTTGCAACTTGAAAAAACTGGTTTAAAAGCGAAGTCATCCATTCCGTTACATATTCATATCAAGAGGAATCAAAGGGGCTTTTGGCCAATTTGGAAATGCTTAAAAAGTTTACCAAATGATTGTTCATGAAACTGTCATAGTCGCGATTGCCAAAATTTTCATAGAAGGCTAAAGCAGCCCTACAACAACAAGGATCATAGTTTATAGGGCACCTGTGAATATGATTCAGGCCTTTTTCTTTTATTTATGTTATTTCTGAAAGAGAGAGAGAGAGAGGGAGAGAGAGATGTGGTAAAACTATCCCCACAATTTTATTAAAAAATCGACGCATTTGCAGCTACGGGCTAGGCGTTAAGCCAGCCGTTTGGAGAAAGGATGATCTCACAGGACAACCTGATGAGATCATAAGTAAGGTAATAATAACCACGTTGAGAGAAGAGGACGGCTTACGGAGATGTAAAGATATGCCAGACGATTTGAGCTAAGGCTCAGAGGATTCTCCCGCCGTAAAACTTAATGGTAATTCCAGGCGGACTACCGTCGAACGTTGAGGAGCATTCAGTGCGGTGAAAATCCCATACTGACTTAAGTCTCTTAATGCTCCCCTTAAAAAAAAAAAAAAAAAACAAGAAGAAGAATGATGAAATTATTTTATCGCTTTCAAGTTCATTTTGCTTATGATTTTGTTAAAATTCCGAGATGGACTTTGTAAGTACTTCTGATCATAGAGTTTTGATATCTCAGAGTCTACGGGTTGATCCAACAAACTCGTAGCCTACGCATTCTGGATAAAAAGAAATTAGTGTTAAAATATCCCCGATGCTAAATATGTGCATAAATATTTTTGCATCATAACTGAACTTAATGCAATGTCTGCCAAGCAAAATACATTGTTAGACACTTTGCATGCATTGCGGTAAAAGAAAATAATTAAAGTTACCGGCAATAATGTTATGAAAGTTCGGCTACAATTCGGGGACTTTACAAATACAAGTATTTCAAAATCATCGTTTAAAAGAGTTTTTGAGATTTGAAATATTCAAAAAAAAAGAAAAAAAAATGAATATTTATTTTAAGTATATTTCCTTTTCCCCTACAGCTGTTGCGGCTCTTTTAATAAATCATAAAAAAGAAACGTTTGCTTTTTAATTTTTTTTTTTTTTTTGTTTTGTATTTTTAATAAAAAAGTAGCTTAAATTCAAGATAGTTTAGAGTCTTCCATTTTCTCTTACTTATACTGAACTTAAACTTATTTATGCTTTTAATCATTGTCTTCCGGTATTTAATAAATCTATGTTTGTTTGCTTGTATTTAATTAATTACCTAATAATACTAAAGGCACTGCTTTATTATGCAAGCAATTACATGAACATATAAAAAATATTTACAAAATTTGTACATAATTCCATTGAAGGAACTCTTGGGTCGATAATTGGGTTGTGACAAAACGATATGCGCTTTTTCGTAACGACCAAGTCAGAAAAATGAAAACGTTTATAGATGCGCTTCACTGGGTGTTGCTTATGTCGATCTCTTTCTTTTATTACATCTTTTTATTTATATTATTTATTAATTTTGACGTGTCCGTGAGGCTTCTGTGTTATGTAAGAAGGCGGGTTCGTGTAGCTTTATTGCAAAAGCTGAACAAAGACTTTTTTCTTTTTTACTCATCTTGCCAAGAGGAGATGTAATCTAAAAGTTCCTCATCGTCAGGTTGCTCGAATGTATCAAATTTGAATTCTTGTTGTTGTTGCTGATGATGCTGCTGCTGCTCTTGTTGTTGTTGTTGTTGTTGTTGTTGTTGTTCTGTTTCTTGTATTTTCAAAGGTTGCAAGAAACTATTGATACCATTAATGGATATATCGGAGTCAGAATAGGAGGGCGTGGGCGAGTGAGCCAACTGATAGGCTTGAGCATCCGTGGGACTATTTAACGGGGAGCATTCATAATTACTGTTACTATCGGTACTGCTATCATCGAAATGTAAACTGCCATTGCTGTTGGCTGAATTATCGACAAAAGGCTGAGAAGATTCCAAAAGATTTTGTAAGCTTCGTATATATTCGACAGCAATACGTAAGGTATCAACTTTGGAGAGTTTTTTACTAGCGCCGCGTCCACCATGAGACAAAGCGTTTATAATTGATTGCGGTATGCGTTGACGCAAATTTGCAAAGCCATTATTGACTTGCTTAACACGGTTACGTTCACGGGCATTACGACGGGCCACCGATGGCAATTGTTCACCGTACGGCATATTGGCGTAGGTATAACGCTTTTTACCGATCATGGCGGCGCTCGGTGATGGTTGTATGTTATGCATATTACTGTTACCCAATATTTTCGTTGGAGCGGGTGCAATAGCTGGTAGTTTGGCGTTATTCAAAAACTGCAGTTGATAGGAAGCATTTTGTTGTTGCGTTAAAATTGTCATATTTTGATTGATAATGTGAAAATGTTGCTGTTGTTGTTGGTGTTGATATTTATTCTGGGTCATGCAAACACTAGCCATTATGCTGTTATTTTATATTTAAATAAATTTGTTAAAGTTAAAGAGAGAAAAAAAAAAAAAAAAAAAAAAACAGTGAGACCGTAATAATCCACAAAATTACGAAAGTTCTGTTTTAAATCCACTTTTTTATCGTCGCTTGCGTAACCTACGTCCTCGCTTGATGATCGTTTAAAAACAACTGAGATAATGAACTCTTTCTTTAAAATGCGTGCTTAGCTTCAAGCCGAGTGATGAATGAAATTGCGCTGTATACAAATATATATATGTTTAGAAACGAGTTGTTTGGTTCGTGTTGTTCACTCTTCGCAAACGTATTCCACAATGATACCCTTCGTCCTGTTGCAGACCCTTAAGTACTCTATCCAGCCAACCAGCCAAGCAGCCAAGCAAACATAAACAAACTGGTGGTTGTGACATTAACTACCTGCTTAAAAAGGTTTTCTGTTAAGGGTTTTTTTTTTTTTTTCTTCTTCTTCATATTTCTCAACATTTCACATTTTGTCTACACAAGTGATCTTCTAAATAGTTCTAGGCTTTATTTTCATTTTTGAGAGAGCGGAAGAGAGTAAGCATAATGCACGGCGAGAGAGAGTAAATAAACAAAATACAGTAGAGTGCAGGTATGTTGGTTGTTAGTTGTTAGTTGTTGGTTGGTTGGTTGGTTGGTTGGTTGGTTGGGTTTTTAAACAGGTTTAACATTTTACAATACGAAAAGAAAGCTAACAGTATGTCGACTATCTGTTCGGATGCATGCATACAATAGTGTTAGCCTGTAGACAGCAAAGGCGCTCTAGTTTAGCGCCGCCGTTTTATAATGTGTATCGCAATAAACTTTGCAGTTTACAATCGTCGATATTTATTATTCTCCTCGGAAATACCAAAATATTAGAGAATGAAAATTCGAACGCGTTTATTAGTTAGTTATTGTCAACTAACTGAACGATAAAAATAAAAGTAAAAAAAAAAAACGTGAAAGATTGAAAAGTCCGAAGTTCCGTATATCGAGTTGGGCTATTAATCAAGTAGCTGAATACCTACTTGTACGCACTTTGAGATTTTCATGTCCATGAGTTTGCGATATTCTTGCGATTTTTAGAAAAGATTAATCCCTAAAACTGCTATAAACCTATTTAAGTTAATTACACACATACCCTAACGAAATGGTCTCGTGTACGGGTTTTTCCCTTTGTTAAATTTTCATTTGCATAGCACGTATAAAATTTTTCATTTATTCGCAAACTGAATGAACTCAAGTATACCCTCCGTGTTAATCTCTACAAGAACTATAAAATTTAATAACAGCAACTAAAAGAAATTCAAACAAAATTTGTGCAAAATAACTAAAGCTATAGGGAAAATGAAAAGTATTTGTATTAGGATAAGTCTTCGTTTCGTTTACGGTTTACGATTTTCAGGAAACGCTAATATTGCATATTAATCACACTACAATAATCTAAGCATCTAGAGTGTATCCACATCGTTTTGCCTATTTCATGTCATTGGACAGTTCGACAGCTTGAGATAAACAACTTGATACGCACATGTTGTTTATTAAGAGGAAGAAAGCGAATTTGAACGAATTTGATAGATTGCCTCTCATAACTCTACAGCTTAACCTAGAGAAATGCTTACTATGCCTAATGGGACTAAAGGAGACCATATAGTACATCGCTAATAATCAGATACAAGAATTTCAAGTCAAATGATAAATTATTGGACATTATTAATGGCCACTTATATGTACTTCAATATTGATGCGTCGTGATGCCTATCTTTGACTAAATGCTTTAACTGAAATTATAGGAAATTCTATCTAAATCGTATATAAGCACGTTCTTGGCATTCGTATTTCTCCGATTAATTTTAAGGTTGTTTCAGTTTCTTAACGATCACGCACATTGTTACATCGGATCGGAGGAAGCTAGAAGAAGAAGAAGAAAATTTCAGTTATTTATCTTTATTTTAGGCACTTCAGAATCGGCAATCATTGACGGATCGACCTATTTCATCTAAATCTGCGCTTGACTATGGGGCGTCTGTTAAACACTTGAGCTATGTATACTGTTTACGTAACAGAAACTTTGAATCCTTTAAAATGTTTAAGAAACTGTTAAGACAGAATGCTGGTTAACATTTTCATATGCTCGAATTCTCCATCGAGTCGAGGTGTGCGCATATGTGTGGAAGGGAAAAGATCTTTAAAAGAATACAAGCAACGAAAAACTTACCCTTGTTAACCTCAAATCTATCTATTCATAATGTTAGGCTGTCGTTGTGTTTGTTTCTTTTACTTATACACATGAAATTATCGTTTATTCTCTTACTTTCATTTTTACTATTTTGTTGTTTTCTCTATCTATGCGGCTGTGTTAAGATGCAATGATATATGAAAAGAATGTCATTTAGGAATTTATTCTTGTAGTGGTAATAGCAATAGTGGTGGTAGTAGTATTAGTAGTAGTGGTAGTAGTAGTAGTACTAGTTGTCCTTACAATACAATATTTCTTTGTGTTTCCACTTCTTCTTCTTCTTGTTCTTCTTCTTCTTCTTCTTCTTGCTTAGTTGCTTACAAAAGGATATCTGATCTTTGTCAAAAGAAAATTTCCTTTTCAGTTAAAAGTCTTATTATTATTATTATTATTTTTTTGTTTTTTTTTGTTTTATAATGTTTGCATTCATATATGTAAGTGTATGCGTTCTAGTTCTTTAGAACGAATTCTTTATTAGTTTTTTTCTTTTTTGTATGTGGGAGATTTTTTTGAAAATGAAATTTCATCTATTTTTTACTTTTCGCTTTTGATTTCCATTTTTCGAAGCAAGAAAGATATCTTCAGCTCCCTGCTCCCAGTGAGTTTAGTTCACTTTGAATGAAATAACCGATAGTACGTTTTATTATCACAAGTGCTGCGTAATTTTCTTAGCTTCTTCGAATATTATTGAAGTTGTTTCCATATTACCCTAAAGCAAATTTTCTTTTTCTTATGTTATTTTCTTAAATTTAATGTAATCTAAATATTTCAGTTAAAAAAAAGTGAAAATTTTTTCTTAACAAATTCTTGATTAAATTAGTTTTAAAAAGGCATTTAAGAGAAATTTTTTTTTTGCAATTTTTTTTTTTTTTTTTTTTTTTTGCAAACCACTTCTTCTAAATATTTATTTATATATATTTTTTTTTTTTTTAAAAAAAAAAAATTATTTGCCGGAAATCTTTCTAAATTCTTTTTCCGAATTTCTGTCATTTGATTTAATGGAGAAAAGTAGGTTTTTCAAAATATGAAATATTGTCGAAATGTATGTATGTATGTGCACAGAAACGTTTTTTTTTTTCTTTTTTGCCAACGTTTTAGTAAATGTTTTCTTGAATGGATTCAATACTACTTTTATGAATTTTTGAAATTTTTTTTTTCGAGATATTGCAAGTAATTTCAAAAAACATATTTATTAAAACGATTTCTTCTAAATAATAGCGACAGTTTTCAACGACAATTTTTTAGAAATTTTCAAAAAAAATTTACAAGGAGCTGAAAATTTTTTCAATTTTGAAAGCAAAAGAACATTTTCTATAAGGCAGCAACTATTTGCATTGGCTTACCGAAGGACATTTTTCCCGGAAAGTTTTCAAAAAAACTCTCTATAGAAGGCATTTTTTTATGAACGTGAAATTACTTGATCGGAGCAATAAGTAAGTGGTCGCTTAGTAAAGGCACACATGCACTAGGTCGCTGTTATTCTTTACCTCTGTTCCCACTACTTTCTGACAATTGCCATGTCACACGTATAGCAGGCATCCTTCGACTGATTGGCCATAGCCACATACCCAGCACCGTTAGATTCAAAAAAGAAGAAGCAACAAAATTTACATACTCTATGATATTAGGCAGGCGTAGTTGATTCTTTTCCCCTTTTGTATACTGTACTGTAACAAGAATTAAGTCAAACAACGAGTGAAGCCAAAGGTAAGGTAAAGTAACTCTCGCAATACGAAATCTTTTGTTGCCTATATTTGTTATAGCATATTATACAGCCATGAATGTCAACAGTTATATCCATATATCAGATAAGAACATCATGCGTGCCGTTCCTGCAAGCTTTATACTGGCAATGTATTCACGAAAGCTCAAAAGTAATTTTGGAATTTGAAGCTAATTTAACCTTCAAAGGTAAAGCGTTTAAGAAAACAGAGCAGCTTACGTTCAATGAGTTTATTCAGGATCACAAAGAAGATGCCGTTAATTGAACAAAATTTGTAAAAGCAGGCTTGCATTGTAAAGCACAGGGCAATTGGATAGACTTGGAGCTTTTCATCGCTATATTTTTTGTAAGACTTTTATTAGAAGCAGAAAACTTTCGTTTTCTCTTGGATTTTGAAGACAGAGGTGTCCTTAGTTCAAGAGTGGCATCTTAATTTTTTGCGACTGCTGCAGTATTAACAGCAAAGACATTATGCAACCGGTCAGACGTATAGACAGACGTGCTTAGATCGATTCAAAATTTGAATACACATTTGTACTTCCATCCGTCAGTTGTAGCTACAATAAATGGAAGGTTTTATTGCTATTTTTTTACTTTACTTGTTCGTTAGCTAAAAAGTAATTATCTTACAAGAACGCGCTAAGAATATTAAGAATACATTGAGAAAGGATACTATCGCGGAAGAGATTTATGCGGGATTTGCGCTTCCTCTTTTAACATGTGGGAACATGTTATAGTGTTCCAAAAGAGTGCAATTATTTCTAATAGTCGTGGCGATAATCAATAGTGTCTTCTTAGCCTTTAAATGAGGTGAAATGAGTTGATACGCTCCCTTGATATAATGAATATTTGGATGGCTTTTGTTAATATTTAACACAATTTAGTGAATGAAGGCTAGCGGCTTAATTAAAATTTCTCATAAGGTGTGTTGTGAGATTTTTTTAAGTTGCTTGAGCTTTCTTGCCTTTAAGAGCGAATATTCTTCGAATTCTACCAGAGACATGATCAGCTTGATTGGTTTCAATCTAATACAGATATATGTGCTTTGAGAGATCTTCGAAAGTTATGATTAAGCAGAGAGGAATTGAAAAATGTGGCAGAATCTGTGGTCTACCTCTCTACCTGTTCATCTGCTGGCGGCGTAAAAGAGTTGAGAGAAATTAAATGAAAAATAATTGCAAAATTCCCGTAGTACCGCTAAACTGTAAGAGGTATTCCAAGTTAATTAGTCCTTGTGATGAATGAAAGTAAAAATCAAAGATCTTGGAAGGTGCTTTGAGACTCTTGGGCGACTTAGAGTCGTGTTTCCTCTTGCCTTTCACAATTCATGGAATATGTTTTTCTTTATTGATCAAATAACCTAAAATATATTCGCTCCTTTAAGGCAATCGAGTCTCACTTGACTCGAAATGTTAGTGTTTATGAAAAGGTATATATATATATGTTCAAGATTTGTAAAGCCCCTTATTGTTACTGTTGCGGAATGCGGAGGATGAGGAGAACGTTTACAAATGCCTTGTTTTGCCTTGAAATTTTGCATGAATTTTTTTATTGATTTTGAAGCTGATTAATCTCCGCATAATGTGAGAAGGAGTGCGTCTCTGTCACGTTTTCATAGTGTGTGTATGCATAGGCTAACCCTATAGACCTTCTAACACATTAACCTAAAGAAACCTGAACATAATTACAAAATAATGTATTTAGTTATACGCTGCTAACGACAAACGATGATGGCATAACCTTGAGGGTAAGCGACTACAAAGAACTCTTTGTTTGTTTGTTTGTTTGTTTGTTTGTTTGTTTGTGCTTCTGTCGCAACAAATGACACGTGCTTCCGATTTTAGAGAACGGATTCTAAATTTGCATTTATGCATGAATTGAATAGACAATGCAAGCAAAGACAAAACTTGAAGAAAACTAATCATAAGAAACTTGGATAGAAAAAGATAGAAGCGACACGCAAATGACAAGTGACCGCAAGTCGTAACTAAATAGCTAGCATTGAGACTTGTACAATGATAATGACGATAATGATAATAATGATAATAATGATGATGATGATGATGATGATGATGATGATGGCGATGATAATAAAAATGATAATCATGATAAAACACTACTAACTTTATTCGTGTGTACACAATATATGCGATATAATTAATTTGCAGTATACATAAATGAATGTCCTTATGCTTGTAGGCTTGCTTGCTTGTTTGCTTGCTTGCTAGGTTGCTTGTTTAATCAAATGTCTAGCGTTTTCGTGATTTGCAAGTGCGCGCTCTGCTGACGATTGCAAATGATTGTTGAATTAAAGCCGCTCACGCGGGCGCATATGCATACAATTTGACAAAATCACATTGTTGGAGACTTGAAATGTGATGAGTGTCTGATTTGTGGCTTGTGCGCCATAGCACGCGTGCGTGTCCAGCCATACGTTTTATCAAATTTATTATTGTGTGTTTTTCTACTTCTTTTTTTTTTTTTTTTTTTTTTTTTTTTTTTTTTTTCTCGCTTTTATATCATTACTAAGCATTAATGGGTGAGTCTATTATATACATTCTAGCATTTGTAACATCTGGATACGTTCTTAGAATGTACACGAATCACACGCACACACACACATACGCGCTCGGTTGAGAAAAAATCGTAAAACTTGTGCATCAATCAATCAGGTTTACACAAACCAAGTCCAATAGTAATAATAATAATGATATTAATAGTGATGATAGATATATAAATACGAAATGAGATCAGTTCGCGCACTCGCATTCGGGATCAGGTGCAAATAATCGGGATCGCGTATCGTATTATTTTGAAGGCATTTTGCCTTCGTGTAAGCGTGTAAGAGCACATTCGGGATCAGGTGCAAATAATCGGGATCGCGTATCGTATTATTTTGAAGGCATTTTGCCTTCGTGTAAGCGTGTAAGAGCACATTCGGGATCAGGTGCAAATAATCGGGATTGCGTATCGTATTATTTTGAAGGCATTTTGCCTTCGTGTAAGCGTGTAAGAGCGTGTATGGGTGATTCAGATTCGTCTTAAAAGTTATTAACATTAATATTCTTGAATTAATCGAAGAAGCGAAAATATATAGTAAAATATTCGAAAGATTTGACTGCCTTGATTTCTTGTAAATGTTTTCATAAATACGTACATATATCGTGTGCACTAAGCATAGGGGACAGCTGCAAAGTAGGTAAATATTGTTGTTGTATTAACATCATTTCATTTCATTAATGCGTTCTGAGTCTGGTTGCTTTTTAATGTTGAAATTATATTCCGCATGCGTGCTGTTGTATATGGTCAGTAATTGCGCGCATGTGCAGTGCGACAAAGCAAAAATTGCACCACAGTCACTATTTTAATAGTTACATATATACATATTTATTTTAATAACTGAATTTATTGAGTTTACAATCGTCTTGATTAACCACAAGCTCTTAACTAAACTTCTCTTCTTTATTTTCATATATATATATATATAGATATATATAATCATTACATTTAGCCCCCCTCCCCAAAAAAAAAAAGCAAAAAAAAAAAAGATGATTTATATTTCCAATGCCATAAAAACGTTTACGTAAATGTAAACCATTTTCAGGCTAAACGAAAGAAAAAGTTGATTAAGAATACCTCGCTCGCCAGCATAGCAATATTAAAATTTCAAACTACGCACGAACGGACCGACATAAAAGCAAATTTTTTTGGAAATTTTTAGCAAAATTGCAACAAACTAAAGGACACGCATTATCTTTTTTAATCATAAAATTTTTTATTATACACAATGATTGCTTATAATGAGTTAGATCGATGAACATATGCTTCTGGCATTTTTTGTTCTAAAATGAATTCTCATTGCTTTAAAGAGATTTAACGCAGCATCCTTACACCGCATTATTAATTATGGGAAAAGAAATTCAAATTAGTTTCAAATTGGATCACAATTCGACTATAATGCGATGCGGTGACATCTAGTGTCCAATAAACGAGCTAAATTAATGAAAGGATATTTTCTAGAATTTGAAAAGGATGCTTTCCATGATCATCACATATCATCACACATCATATCTTATTGGAATAAAAGTTTATTAGAATGTTTATTACCTGATGTTGTTTATAAATATTTTACAATGAATTTAATGTAATGAAGAAGTAAAGAGCCGAACCAGTTTCTATTGTTGTTATACTTATGAAATTAATCCATAGGAGACAAAAAATAACGTAACGTTAAAACGAAGGCAAACATTACAGTCGAGCAAGCAAGCAAGCAAGCATGCAAGCAAGCATGCAAGCAGGCCTTTAAATACCCTACACCGTTGTGTATGCAAGAAGTCGAAATAAGATATCATTTTAGCTACCATGCAACAAAAGAATACATCATGTGTTTCCACTAAAAGAAACGTGAACTGGCGCAGTCTCATTTCCGCGCAATTCATTTTTTTACAGAAGATCTTTTCATTCTTCACCTATGTTTGTTTTAAAATATTAAAATTTTGAAAATTCTTGCACTATGATGATTGACTTTTCATAGAAATCTTTTATATATATGTTTGGGTTTAGGAAATAGATCTCTAGATCTAGTCCAAAGTTCATATAATTTTTATGGATCGATTATCGTCATAAAATATTTTATATTAGACATTTGTACCGCCTGAATGGCTTACCCCTCTCTCATAAGTGGGGTTATACGGAAGAGTCTCAAAAACTATTTCATCCGATCGGAACTTTTTTGCTTTTACTCAGCAAGTTTTGTGAAGAAATTTTGAAAATTTCAAATTTTTTTCATATAACAATTTTTTCAGAGCCATAGCGTGCCAGTCTGCGAAATATCTTCAATTTTAGAGTCAGAAGATTAGAACCAAAATGCACGGATTGGTATTAGACAGACGGACAGAGAAAAGCTTAAATCGATTCAGAATCATTTTTCTCAATCTAAACCTTATATTAACTAAAATGAGTCAAATGAGTTTTTGGTTATGCAATATACGAAATTCTTCTCATTTTCCCCATTTTACTCAAGATCGCATCTATGAAATAATTTTTTCGTAATTTCAATACGCCCTTGACCCAGTGTGGGCAGCGTATGCCATTACTTTGAAATATTCGAACAAAGAAAGCAATATTTTCGAGTTATAACACTTCAAGGCTTCGTTTCAAAGTAAACTGCTGTCGAGTTAATTTGATCCAATATAGATTAACGTGGCCTCCGACAAATAAACCACAATTAACTTTGGGTCGGCCAAGTACGAATTATGGATACAATCAATAATTTTGCAAAAAATGCAGAATAAATGATAAATCCTTATGGAGCAAATACAGTGGATGGAACATACATCTAAACTCAAATTCGTGTGTGTTTTTCTAGCGTTTGAGGGGAAGGCGACTTTCCTTCTATGGCTATTTGTGTAAGTAACTGCGAGTGTTCAATGCAAGACAAAATATTTCCAAACGAATTTGCTCGCTGAACGCGATGATATTCAAAGTCTTTGGCAAAAATTCAATGAATTTGCACAATGACAAGCATCTACCGTTAAGTAACTAAACAAACATATCTAATTTTGCAGATTTATTACAGAAGTAAATCTATTTTCTAGTTTTTATGGACGCGTTTATAGACGGATTAGTTAAGCAAAAGAAAGGAAATTCTTGTACATTATGTCACTCATTTGGAATTTCCACAGAAAACGACTATTAAGAGAACGAAGAGATGGATTGACCAACAAGATTAACCCCAAGAGTCTGTGACTCTTAATCATTTATGAAAGTTCTGGGAATGTTGTTGTATATATTATCTTATCCTCCTCCGCCTTCTACTCCTTCACGTTTATCCAAGCTTTGCTATATAATAGGTGCTTGTATGTATTTTGATTAGCGGCATCTATTGATGCAGATGACAAAGTAATGCAAACGCGATAAAGTTCAATGATTTTCAGCTTTCTCCGCGTAAAATAAAAATTCTCCATTTAATTTTGCTGATATATTTAGCCGGCGCTGATAATGGGGCGATCAAAATTACATTTTCGACATTCATTGCTTTTGTTGTTCTATTTGAAGAAATCGCTGCTAAATCATATTCCAATTGTCAGTTTTGGTTTCAAGGTTTTACAAGTGGTGATGTTGATGTCAATGACAAAGGACATCCAAAGGAGGACCAAAAAAGCTCGAAGACAATGAATTGGAAGACTTATTGGACGAAAACTCTCAGCTCGAACTCTTAAAAATTTTCAAACAGCTTAGCAGTTGATGACTTAACTGTATCTAGACGTTTACATGCGATTCAAAAGGAGAAAAAATGGCTAACATCCGAATTGACTGAAAATGCCATTTTGAACCGTTTCATTATCGCGGATTCATTGCTTACCAGGCAAAAAAAGAAGAGAGAGAGAGAGAGAGAGAGAGAGAGAGAGAGAGAGAGAGAGAGA
>KK502401.1:2763375-2780600 GCA_000688735.1 Glossina austeni
AGAGAGAGAGAGAGAGAGAGAGAGAGAGAGAGAGAGAGAGAGATAGATAGACAATCCTAAGCGCAAAAAGTCATGCGTTAATCCAGGAGAGCCGTTGACACCGTAGCGGAACACCGAAGTGGAGCATATGCACCATGGTGGGATTAGCAAGTTGTAGTATATTGCGAGTCGTTAAAACCGGATGAAACCGTGACTGCAGATGTCCACCGACGTCGATTGAACAAATTACACGATATCGAGCAATAACGGTTAAGAGGTGCAAAGTCATCCTTTTGCATGATAGCGCTCGGCCACACCTTGCAAGAGTTGTCAAGGATACGCTGTTACAGCACGAATGAGAAGTTGTACCGCGCCCAACATACTCACCAGCCATAGCATCTTCTGATTACCCTTTGTTTAGATCGACGCAGCACGGCTTGGTAAAAATGGGTCAATGATTGGACAGTTTCCAAATTAATATCATTTTTTCGACATGGTGTCGCCACGTTGCCAGAAAGATGGGAAGAACTTGTTGAAAATTATGGAAAATATTTTAATTAATATATATTGCACTAATCTTTCCTAATCTTTTCTAATTAATGATTTTTTTTTCAAGTGCAAAAATGATCAGAATATATGCAAGCATCTAATATAAAGGCAAAATATTTTAGAATTCAAAAGCCGTACAAGTTGTAATCGTTAAGATGTTTAAAAGTGACTTAAAGTGACCGCATGGCAAGGTTAGGGTTAAGAAAATTCGTAACGTGTGCTCCGTCTGACATGCATTTCCTTTACGTACTTGCATATCGAGCAAAGTGACAAAAACATTAAACTTTTCATCTTTTAACCGCTAAGCCGTCTTGTGATCGTATCACAAATACAAATGCCGTGACTTTGATTTTTGAAATGATAATAAAGAGACAGAGACAGAGACACGGAGAGAGATAGAGAGATAGAGATAGAGATAGAGAGAGCGACATTTGTGTTAAGATTCAAATCAATTTATTGCGTATGCTTTATGGAGGTTCCGAATTTAGTCAAAATGCTAATGTGAAAAGCGGCAGCATAACTCAGGCCAATAAATGAATCTTTTGTTTTTTGTTTTTTTTTTTGTATATACATTTTTTATACATGGTATTTTAACGATGACCTTGAAGAAAGTGTAAACAGTAGGCGGTATTTTATTTTTAACTAAAGCTATAATGAACAGCTTGATTGATTGACGGACAGATATGCTGAACGTACCAATAAACGTAGGACCTAACAGCATCATGTATTATTTTAATGATAATAGTCTTAGCAACTCATTATTTACTGATAAAATATATTTCTTCACTTTCCATTCTACACTTGCGTGGACCTTGACGGTTGACCCATAAAGATATTTATTTAATTTATTTTTTTTATTTTTTTTATTTTTTTTATTCTTTTATTTTTTTGTTAAATAGCAAGCTCTTTCAGTTTGGCTGTTGTTGATTGTATTTGATTATCACTAAAGCATCTTTAACATCAGCAATAACAAGATTTGCAATTATCACTGCAATTTTTCAACATCATCACTAACAACAGCCACCAGATCTTTGTTACAGATCTTCAAAAGTTCATTTTGAATGTAGGTTTGTAGCGAAATCGTCATCATAATCATCATCATCATCATCATTATCATTATCATTATCATCATAATCATTGTGAACGTCATCATCATTGCATATTTCATTCGTTTATTGGCAGTGAAAGAGGAGAGCACAAAATACAAACCATTGTCGAGACAGACAAACTGACAGATAGCATAGCATTAAGCTGGTTTACCGAGAAGACTGTTTAGCTTGTTAGCAATTAATTAAATAGGTTTCGACAAATTTTTGCCTTTCAACGCCATTTATTTTCATTTGCGTATATTTCGCGCGCGCACCAATCACACCTTTTTAACGTAAACGCATAAGGTTACCACCCTATTCATTGATTTCGTTTTTTGACGAGAGGGGCGAGATGTACGCATTTGCATATAACATTCGATTTCACTTTGGTCCGGATCACCTTATATGCTCGGCACATTTAGTTATTTTTAATGGTACACTAGGTGCCATTAAATAACAAACCGAAAAAATAAGGATAACAACCAGAAATCACAAGTGGCGAGTTTCTGTATGTATATAGCCTCCAGCTAACATTTTTAGTATAATTTTGACACCACATCATTTCTTCTTTTTTTTTTTTTTTTTTTTTTTTTTCTCTCCTTTCTTTTTTTTTTGGTTCGGTTTCATTTTTTCTTTTTAAAGAATTTTTGCGTTGATTGTCATGATGTTAATGTGCTTTGATTGGTAATATATATAAACCTTTCGTAACGAGGAACTTAACCAATTAGAAGGGTAGTAATTAATTTTTTAAGCCGCTATTCTTTAGCGATTCACTTGTCTTGCCTTCTCGTACTAGGTGGCAATTATAAGAAAATTTCACTTAGGTGACAAAAAATGCACTGAGAGAAATGTATTTTTTGTTTATTAATTCAAAGCGTTAATCGAAAGATTTGTTTTTAAATTTTAATCTTTACTCTTTCCAAGAAAAAAAAAAAAAAAAAAACTATGGCCTCCTTTAAAGTACTCGAAGCAAGAGATAATTTTAAATTCGTTTGTAAGTAGCAAGCAGGTAAATGAGAACAACTCCTACCAACTCCTCCTGCTAATAGTGAACATATGCGAAATTTGGTTTCCTTAGTTTTCACCTTACTCGTCGCAGTTATTCCCTTAATCAAATTTGCTTCATAAGCTAAGCCATTAGCAAACATAAAAATAATATAATTTTTTTAACTTATACCAGTCGATTGTGGTTAACTTACCTCTCAACATGCTTTACTGATCGATTGTCGAGTATTATCGTTCGCGATCACAATGACAAATCTTAGTGTAAGTCCGTTCTTCAATGCTGGCTTCTAGTGCTGTGATATGCTCCCAATATTTCCACAGAAGCCATAGACCTTTTAAAAGAAGAACGCAATGCATTCCAATATTTTATATGGTTTGTGCACTTAATTTGTGCAGCTAGCTCAGTAGTTTACACGTTAAAGAAGGCAAGAAAATTGATTATCTTCGATTTTGGATGGATGTACAACATGTTAAAACCGGTCTGGCGGTCAATGAAGCCTTACGCCTTACGCCTTTACTTATCGAATTAATGCTAATTCACATAAAATATTTACTTGTTCCGGGTCCATTGCTTAATATTGAAGCGGTTATTATAGCAAGAAGTTCTACTTGTTATGGATGTAGTAAGACAATCCATACTTTGTGTTAAATCGAATCTTCTATTAGTCTCTTTATATACGTCTCGATAGAATGCTTCTACGATTCAATCATACCTGGAATGAATTGGGTTTAAATTATTATATGAAATCTTGTGTTATTAATTATTCAGATGAAACTTTAATCAATACGGCCCTTACGGTAAAGTTGAAAATTGCAATAGAAAAGATTATCTTTATCAGCAGGCGGGAAATACGAAAAGTAACTTTACGGTAATTAAATCTACATAGAATTAATTACTGTAAGATCGTTCGAATATAGGGAAAACTAACCTATAACACCGTGTAACACGCTGAAAGGAGTTTGTATAACACGGCCTTGCATTTGATTATAAATGCATGGATACTTTTTACAAAAAAAAAACCTTCTTTACCATAATATATTTTATGGTTATTTTTGAATCTAATGCGCATTTGTACGTATTTTGAAATGCTTTGCTTTGCTTTGCTTTGTGCCAGTGTCAGTCTCGCCTAGATTTGACCCTTCGAATTTTTGTCTTTTCGATAAGCGTCGTCTTGCTATCCGTTTTTATTTTCCATGTACAATCGGTATTGACATTTGATATCGACGCTACTATATGTAAAATATATGTACTCGCATATACATATCAGCAAACTGCTGTACATAATTTAGAGTATATCAACAGAAGTCGTTGTACTACTATGAGTGGCGGGCTATTAATTTTTTGGACAACATACAATTTACGTTTTTTTTTTTTTTTGTTTTCGAAATTTTTATCCTTTCTTAATATAAATTCATAGAGACCGAATGTTCGGGGCAGAAGTGGTTTCGCGTGTATTCGTGTGCTGACACGGAAGTGCGTTGTTTCCTTCAAAATTTATTTCTTTAATTTTTTCGAATATCTTTTTCTTTTTTTTTTTTTTATCTTTTACGTTAATTATAATGTTGCTGAGGGGTAATTTTAACACCTCAACAACACAATCGACAAATATCATTAAAATTGTACAAGGATTGGCGTAAAAAATGAAAAATTAATATACAAACGAAAAATGAAATGTTTGAATATTTGGATGAATGAATGTGGACATGTATGATGCCATACCCCGGCTAACCCGGATACCCCCGATTATTGACCCAAGTTTGTTTTCATTCTACTGTTCTACTGTTTACGTAACAAAAGTAAGCGAGAGAGAGAGAGAAAGAGAGTGTGTGTGCATGCTGCGTCTTGGCGTCATGCATCAGCTGTTAAGCTATAGTTGATATTAAAAACGTTAGTACGTGTTGGGTGAAGCTTCTTAGCTGCTTTTGCACTTTTATTTATCATTATAATTTTTTTTTTTTTTTTTTCTTTTTTTTTTTTTTTTATTTTTTTGTACCAAAAGGCAAAATAATGCGGTGAACTTCACTAGAAAGTTGTGTGTAGTAAAGGAGGCGAATTTGTATTAAGGGGAAGGGTGCATATGTGCGCATGTATATATATATATATATATATATGTGTGTGTGTGTGTGTGCAAATATGTTTGTGTAAGTATAAGGTTTAGCGCTGGCAGGCACGTTTAAAAGATATGCTGTTATTTTCGCACCTCGACATCAGTTTTTCGCACTTTACAACTTCTAATTTGTGCCAATATTGAAAACACACAAACTCATATGCTCACACATTTCCAAGCCCAAGAAGAGCTTAGTGCGAAAGGCAGCGGCAATCTCTGAGCAACAACAATAATATCAATGATTATTTCACACCTTGACTTCACACCACGTTATCGTGGCATGCGTATCGGTAATTTTCTTGAAAAAACAAAAAACAAAAAAACAAAAAGCAAAAAAGCAAAAAACAAAAAAACGAAAAAGAAGCTTTTTTCTGTTCTTTTTCTTTCTTTTTGCTTTGGTGCTGAAAGCAACTATCCTGCAGTAAGCTGTATCCTGTCAACACTTTGGCATTTTAATGCCTTAAAGTACGTTTTAAGCTTTAAAAAGTTTCATATTTTAGTCAAAAGATAATTATACTGTACGCACAAATAACCGTTATTAGGATTCCTTTTTTTTTTTTGTTTTTTCGCTTTTGTATGCCAAATGACTCTGTTGTTGATGATTTTGGTAACTTTGAAAGATATTTCGATACTTCGACACTCCGACTCAATAAAATGATATATTATTGTAAACATATACTTACATATTATATAATTTTGAAGTAAATGTAATGAAAGTCCGTCCCAAGCGCATTGAATATCAATTTCATTTTCAGTTTCAGTTTCACTTTCCAATTTTCCCTTTCAAAAATTCGCTTTCGTCGTCCCTTCATTACAGTTCATTACAGTTTTATGTAAAAAGAAAAATCAATCTTCACTCAATTCCATTCAATTTCATATCACGTTTACATCCGTTTACGTATCTCCAGAGTGCATGTTATTCGAAACACCCATAAAATGATTGATAAATTTGCTTTAACTTAGTCGTCATCGTGTGTGTGTGTGTGTGTGTGTACATGAACTCCCTTTAGCTATATGGCGCACTCAACATTGTATTGACAATTGTGCATGTTTTCTGTTTATCAGATTTCCCTATCGATTCGTGTATGTGCATGTGTGTATGTGTATGTGTATGCATTACAAGATAACAATTTATCTTAGAGTCATACCTGTTCGATCTAGTAAATCACATAAGGATCTTGTCATTGTTAGGCTACTGTTTCTCATTCATATACCCAAAGAATATCGATTAGTTTTCATTTAATCGCAGACATCACCTTTCATCGAAAGTAATAAAATGTTTAATTAATTGATTTACACAAATTCCTGTTAAACTTCACTTGTTTAATAATTCGAATTTTACAATATTTTACAAACATATTAAAACAATAGACAGCAGAGTGTTTTTACAAAAATGTATTCTATGTGAGCGCAACATACTTTGATGAGAATCATTTTTGTCAACGTCAACTACTTCGGTTCGGTTCGGTTCGGTTCGGTTCGGTTCGGATAAACATATCAGGACAAGGAACTTTCTTCTTTTCAGAATTAGGAAAACTACATTTCTTTCATTGTAGTGTAGATGCAGTTTGGCGGATACAACGAATTGTTCTTGTTGTTCTTTTAAAATTTATAAAATATCAGTTTCAATTATATATATAAAAGCTGGAAGGGCTAATAATTTCCTTTGCGGAAATTTTTTTTATTTTTATCTATCTGCCAAGGGCTAACTCGCCGAGTTTGTCTAGATGTCCGGCTTCAAAACTTACCTTGGCTTTGTAACTGTAAACTCGCTCTTGTACGCATTTGATCCCTACCGAACAAATAAGTGACGACATTCGTTCCGAATACAATCCAACCCAACAATGCCATAACATTTAAGTTTTTATCTACAAACCTATATACTTTTAAGCCTACTATGATCCGCGCAGTCCTTACGGTATTATGTACAACAAAAGGATAACTGCCGCCATCTATCCTGATTCAATTATAGGTAGACCACTCGTCTCTACAGTCTAGCGTCGTGGTTAGTTCATTGACCAAAATGCTAAGCTCTACGGCTCCTGGTGCCCACAGGGTCTATCGGATTACAGCAGATTAGAACTTACGAGGTGTTCAACATGACGGCTTAAATGCGAACGAATGACAAGAGCATTTCCTTCGGTGTCTGCCATGATGGGCGTTGCTAAACAGCTCTCAGGCACATTCAAAAACAGCTGGCATTAGCCAGCCATCTTCGAACATGATAATCTACCTGGTTCTCGTTCATCTTACAATCTATAGACTCATTTAAAAAGGGGTGACTCTGAATCTATGTCACACAAGAAACTAATTCAAGCTACGATATAAAACTATTACCGTATGTGAAGAAAGAATAACTTAACCAAAGTGTGGGAGCAAAACGCACCTGAGACTTTGGTCTTTGGTCCTTGCATTGTTAATACTAATCAGTGCAGTGCAGTGCAGTGCTTTACATGACATACAGAAACGTGCGTTTAGCGAAAAGTGCATATGGGAGATAATGGATCATGAATTCGCTGGTCCCAGTTTATGCAGAATTTTCTGCAAAAATGCGCTCATATTTGCTTTACGCCAACAACTGAACAATTGCGTACTTTGCGAATAACTTTTAATCAGCGTACACGCTTTACAATGCTGCGCCATTTACTCGATGTTTACTCGAATCCGTCGACTATGTGTGATTCTCAGAGACTGTACAACTTTAAAAACTATTTTATTTATTTATATTTTTTTTTTGGGTTGTTGAGTAAAGTTAGACTAAGCCAATAAATTTGTGACTTATATGCCCGTAGTGCAATACTTTACTGACTTTAAAAACTGTTGCTTATTTTCTGGTCGTATTGGGAAAATTTCATGAATTTTTTTATTGTAGGCCTTCAACCTGGCTGTTAATTGCTTAAACTTGAGCCACTAGAATGGGTGTTTAGATGAATAGGAAAAAAACTCTATACTAAAATATTATTTCATCTACTTTACGGTATGATGTATAAATGAAATTAATTAGAGAGTTGAAGCAGAAGTTTTGCTCTTCTTATTAGTGAAAATAATATCTGTTATCCGTCTGAGTAAGCGAATAGGCAAAGGCTCGCGACTAACAACTTAGTGTTTGCGGTTTTAAATCTCAATTACGATAGAGTTTTCAATACAAGCGAGCATATGATCGAAGTTATTCGATAGCCTTTAAGTGCATGCCTCGTAAATAGGAGCATAAATCAGTAAATGGCGAAACAAATTGATTGAGCAACAAAAAGGGACGATATGGGGGGGGGGGGGGGGGGGGGGGGGGGGGCGATATGCAAATGTAAATCGAATTGGAAATATGATGGAAGAAGAAGAAGAAGAAGAAGAGCAATTTTTAGAATCCCATGACTAGATGTAATTGACGTAGACGTACACATTTATTGCGGACAGCATGACAAAGTTCATATGTTTTCAATTCGTCAAATCTTACATTACAGGTGTAAAAATGATTCCATTTAATAATTAATAAAGAACTGAAGAACGCTAGTATTCACTGATCCGCTTTACCTAAATCGAATTTTTCGTTTCTCATTTTATTCCCTTAAGGCTTAGAATGTTTTGTTGCCATTCACTTCTTCTTTTTCGGAAAATGTAATTCATTTTCTTTTTTGCCCATAGTCTCGTAATAATCGTAACAGAAACTAATAACATATCCCGTTATTTTGGCTTTAAGCAAAACTTCTTTCCTAATGTCATAATTAATTCTAACTGTTTATAGGCAGATGATTGATATATTTATACATACATATATAACCAACCATATATATATATATATATATAATTATATATGTATAAGCGATTATTTAAGGCAAACGGTGACACGCTCCGAGCGCTTAATGCAAACATCGCTGACGATGTTAAAATATTTAAATTTAACACCTTTTCGGTGGTCCCTTGAAGAATTAGAGTGCGACAATTGCAACAAAAGGCTTTACTTGTGTACATTAAACGTAAATATCACCTGCCTGCATATACTGCACAATCTCTATCTCTATCTCTATTTTTTTTTTAATAACTACCATTGATTTTAAGATTTGTTTCATTCGAAAAAGGAAACACGGTTATCTTTGAAAAAGGAAGAATTTCAAAAATCATATAAAATATAATAGTGAAGGGGTTGCTGGCAATTGAAGGAATTTGATACAAAAATGTGACAATTTAAAAAACAAAAACAAAAAAAAAAATGAAAAAAAGGAGCATCTGGTATTTTGAGTATTTTAAGAGAATATAAATGTAGGAATGCACCGATGCAGATGTCAAACTATTGTTAATACAAGTTTATACGATTTTCGTGCGCTATACCACTTGTGGTGCAAGGGTGACTTGAAAAACTTGAGATAGATCCACATTTTTATTATATCACGGGGCGAAGGAGGCCAAAGGTAGAATAGGGTGTAGGATTGGGACAGGGCTAACGATCTGCCCCTTCAGTAAGTAGGGTTCCGTCCATCCGTCTATTCATATAAGGGTAAAGTATGGGCATTTCCTTTAAGTGCAGCTGTCAGTGGAGTGACAGTGAGACAAAAATTTAAAACCCCCTGCATCTCGCGAAGTAGCTAGCTCAGCAATAGCAGGTGCGACCGTCCCTGCAGCCTTCGATTCTCTTTAAGTGGCACTTGAGAGTAATCAAGTCCGTAGTTTGATAGTTGGACAGAGCTTGAGGAAGCACAGACATTTTCATGTTACACAAAAGTGGCTTGTCTGTCCGTCTGTCTGTCTTGATTTCTTGCGCTGAACCTCCAGGCCTGCAGGCCACTTTTGCGATATTTTGATCAAATTTCACGTACACTGTACGTGTTTTTTGCCAAAAGCGAACGCTATTGAAAATTTTTCAGGTCTTAATTTGAAAAGTCGTTATATAGACTATGGATTGGGGCATGGTATTTAATGGTGGGCTCACTATAATGTCTTTACTTGTTGGTATTAAAAAAGTTGGAGCAAAATATGATTCTTAAGATTATTTCATTTATGCTTAAGAAATATTTTCATTGACTGGATATGTATGTGTTAGCTTTATGTTAGTTTTTTCTTTGGTCTTCAATTAATGGCCATTTGTTTTATGTACATATCAGCGCATACTGATTACCTGTGGCGCAAGTGCTAACATTCGGAACACACATTCATATAGTGAAAGACAGAGGTATAATAGAGCCAGTATTACAAAGTATAATAAAATCTTGTAAACTACTTGTTTTTATAAACGGCGTACAAACGTAATGCAAATTATTTGATAAATGGCTTTGATGAACTTTTACAAAAACAAAAGAAAAAACATAAAGATTTAGTCACGTCTGCAGAGTTAACATAAACACGATTGTAAACTTTTAAAAGACAAATGATAGCTTGGCACCATAGCACCGTGGGTGGTTTTAACCACAACAATGAAATCAATTTGTAGAAGAAGTAAAAATGTGTGTAATCGTCCACATATAGAAATTATTACATTTACTTAATTATAGATCTGGTAGTAGCTCTATCGATATAATTTTTCTTCCACTGAGCGTTTTTCACTTCATTGGCTGTTATCTAAGAGATTTTATCTGATCTGAGTTGGTCTTTATACCTATGAGCCGCCTGGTGGATAAGAATCGCGATTACCAAGTCGGTGTTCGCAGGTTAAAGTCCACGTTCAATAAAGTATTCTGGGTCGCAGTTATTGTGAGTGTCGGTAATTGTATAGCACTTACTAATTCGGCTCGCATCCTCTAGGCTGCAGCTATTCCTTACCTCTTTCTAATCGTTACCAGTTCACAGTTATACGGGACGCTCTCTGAGTAATTTCCTGAGATCGTACT
The DNA here is from genome assembly GCA_000688735.1 of Glossina austeni. Taxonomy (NCBI): domain Eukaryota; kingdom Metazoa; phylum Arthropoda; class Insecta; order Diptera; family Glossinidae; genus Glossina; species Glossina austeni. The sequence continues at coordinate 2,773,921 of KK502401.1, forward strand.
AAAGAAACAATTGCTGGTTATGAGCTAAATTTTAGCTTTCATCTTATGCTTTGCGTGTTGCGTGCGGATAAAAGTTGCTCGGTACACCATCTTGCGTCGATCAAAATATCTTGTAATTTAGAAGATTTTCTTGTTCTTCTTAGGTTTCAAAGTGTGCGTAATAAGTAGCATAAAAACCCTGTGGGTCGATGCAGCTCAGCTCTACTTTATCTCTACTGGTTGTTGCACCGATTAATACAATTTTCACACTTAGCTTTTTGAATGTGTCTAGCATCTCCGAGGATCGATTGTGTCAAAAAAAATCGTACTTTCATTGGTAAAAAAGGCAAAACTAGTCCATGTATAGAGAGGCAAGTTAATGTGCGGCCAATTAATCCGCCGAGTAGAAGCTTCGAGCAACGAAATGTGTCTTTGAAAGCGATGGCCAGAGGGGCTCATATACTCTTGGACGGTTAAACACATTGTCAGATGCACAGAGTGACATACGACATATGGGCAAACAGGCAAAGAGGTTAACGGATTTGCTTGAAGCATTCCCTGTTGCACTCTGTTGTGTATAATCTCTTTCCGAAATGTTTCGTTTTATGCAAATAGATTGAAATCGTTTTCGTCGTTCGTTTCTCATTGCCCGCCATTAAGAGATACTCGAAGGCAGATTTATTCCATTTATGCAACCTTAAGTTTTCATTTAGGTTAAAAACGCTCTTCATATCTTAATTCTTTTATATCATATTTTGTAACCACTGCAAGGTTTCAATGATGTGATTGACTTTGAGATTTTCTCAGATTTAGCAGATTTCTGTGCTTCCTCTTCGTTTTTTTCTAGATAAGATGCAAAACAACTCTTTTACAACAAAACATGTCTCTAATTTTTTAGTTTCGTTCTGGTTGTAAAGAAAATGTAAATAATTTTTTTCTTTCTTTAGATCAATTCAATGCAATATTTTTCAATAGGAAGCCAAGCGTAGTCTGGATATTGCATTTTAATGGCTTTCGTATTAAGCTCACTCTGTATGACATCAATTTATCATAAACTAATTCAACGCCTGGAATATCTGAAAACAAGTATTCAACCATAATGGTCGCATACGGTGTGTACGCCACAATTTTTTTTTGTTAATAAAAACTATTAACATTCAAGGTTAGTTATTATACGAAGCGTGATAAAATTAATTTCACATTAAATCAGAATATTTACAAAACCCTACATCGCAACACAAAAGCAAACAATGAAAATCTTGTACGCACTTTGTTTATTGTCCATTCGCTATGGTAAGAAGGTCATACGGCTAAAGCATGAAAATTTTCATTAGCTGAAATAGGTAAATGAAAAAAACGAAAAAAAAATGTTTGCAAACATCTGGTTTATTATTTTGCAGTAGTGGTAACAGTAGCTCTAAGCCACCTTTATCTCTCCGAAAACAATGAGATTAAACAAAAGTACGCAACTTGAGTAGAGGCCACTGTTGCGATCAATTACACGCATTACATTTCATTAGATTTGAAATAAAAAAAAAAAAAAAAAAAAAAAAAAGGTTTTACTTTCCAAATTCAAATTTATACGTGAAGTGTTCTTGTCTTCCATCACACTTTCAAATCGAATAATTGCACACACACACACACACACGACTTTTCGAAAATTCGCTATCCTTTTCTAATCACATTTTAAATCACATTTTACAATAAATTTGCGATCTCGGGATCGTAAACAGTCCGCTCCGTTTAAATTATGAAAATGAAATTTTAATTAAGTGAAAATTAATCCAATAATATAAATAATACATTGGTCAATAAATCTCCGGTCTAAGAGAGGCAAAAAATACACAAACATATACAACATTGTGTGTGCAATGTTTGACTTTATTTACCAAACTATACGCATTTCCCGTTAACAAACGCTATCGAATGATTTTCTAAAATTAGATTAAAAAACGCTTCAGTCTTCGCATGATACGATCCGATCTTCAGATCTTTCTCTTTCGGAAATACTTTTGAAAAATGCAAACAGATAAAAGTCGTTTAGTGCCAAGTGCCAAGGACAAGGGGAAGGTGCGTGTGTCGCAGTTCAATTCATCTACTTTCGTCCGCGCTCGGCGGATCAGCAACATGCTGAAACTTTTCATCCACTTTACCACTTGACCATGTCAAGCGATGGCCATTTGGTGAACGGCTTTCCGTTCATACCAAAACTTTGCATGCAACAGCGAACTAACGGGCAGGCACATGGATAGATGGGTGAACAAGTGCAGGGTGGGACAAATGGACTAACCAACGTCGAGGGCGGTCAATGAGCAAAACCGTGAAAGGCGAAACAGACTCTTGTATGTATATATATATGAACTTGTTTTGTTCCCATACTTTGTTTGTAAACAGTTCCTTAACTAAATTAAATCTGGTAAGTTTAGCATAAGGACAGTCGATAACGGGCTGGGGAAATCATATCCGAAATCTTAGCTGGGAACGACGAGCTGCAAGCCAATCCACTCAAGAAATAACAGAAACTCTCTTCCTTGCAATCTTCGTATGAATTTGTTAATAAGCAGACGGAAGAAAGTGCCAGAGACAGGACGAAACATTGGCTCGAAAACCGCTTTATGCCTATTTTCTAACTGTTGAGAATATAATGAAAAAGAATTAGCAAATCTTTCCAAGCGACAAAGACTAGACCTGTCTACACACCTGTCTTTTTATACGCACTAGATTTTTCGAAACTTATGGTCACTTGTAGGAAAGGCTCTCGTTTCTCCCTTAGTTTTAGGTTAAAGAAACAAGGGGAGACAGTCAGTCAAATAAATTCATCCTTTCAAAAAAATTGCAGAGTAAGACTTAAAAGCTTATCATTTTCTTACCATTGCAGCTAAGCTTGAAGAATGATTTCACTTAAGAGACTTTCTCTCTTTACTCACATAGCTTGTCCATTGAAAAACTAAATAAGGTATTCGAAGGCGGGATTTATTGAATGTTTGTCTGCATTTTGTATGAAAATGTGTTTAAACTTACTTTCAGTGCTGTCTAAAGCAATGTTTAGCCTCAGTTTAGCGGAGCGGAGAAAGAAGATATTTTGGTGCAGGTAGACACTTAACGGCTTTGTTGCGGAAACTACATGCACTGCATGATTGGAGAGTACAGAGAGCTTAGCATTTCCATTCTAATGCCCGGACAATAACCACGACACCTTCAAGTTCACCCATCGTGAATTAAATGGTTATCGCTTCGGATATTGTAAGACATCCTCACTTCACTTTGAATATTTTCGATGGATTCCATATATAAAATTAAAAAAAAAAATTAATTAGTATATGAATGAATATACATGTGTTTGTGTGTGTGTGTGTGGGCTCGTATGTATGTGTGTGTGTGCACAAAGAGACCCGGCCTAAGCCGAATTATTTCGTTTTATTTATTTCTTTTTTTATTTTCAGAAAATATTTTTATGGAAATTAAATTTCCTTAAAAGCCTAATAAATATCAAATTTCATATTATCACTTAAAGGCATTTTGTAATATTTTTTTTGTTTTTCTGGTTTTGCTTTTGCCATTTGGTTTTTTTTTTTTGTATTCTTTGTTTCGCAGCATTTTATACGCTGTTCTTACAAATTGATTGCTATTTATTTTGATAATTGGCTTCGACTGCAATTTCTATATACGTGTGATCAGTGATCACGGATGCTTCACGGTGTAAAACCATTGACCACATTCGTGCTTTGAAAAATATCATATTGCATGTGCTCGATTCTCGCGTTCCTTGTTGTTACGGTGGTGTAAACGAAGCCCACCCAAATAAGCTGCTAGGCATTCTCTTCTTTTCTTTTTCTTTTTCTTTTTCTTTTTTTTTTCATTATCATTTCGTTTGTGGGAGAAACGCAACAACAATACATATATTGCTGCATATGCACACGTTATAGAATATTGGCATAATTCAGAAACGAGCAGAAATCGTTTGATGTTAAAATGCAAAGTAATCGGTATTCGTAAGTAAAAGTAACGAAATGCCCCAAAACAAGAATTGCAACAAATGAAAAATATATATATATATATATATATATATATATATAACTTGAGATCCGGGTCCGGGTGAAGAACCATTCATTGATCAAACATCATGAGAAATTCCGCAAATTTCCAATGACTGGACCATAGTAGAGGAATCAGTAAATCTCGATTTTTTACTCTCGTTCGGTTGTAATTTGATTTTAGAATCGTAAGTTTTTTTTTTTTTTTTTTGCAATGGGTCGAAGCCTGGACCAGAGATTTAGAAGAGAGTAGCTTGAAAATATCCTGAAGAAGCCTTGAGAGATATTGCTTTGAAAAATACTTGCTACGTATTGAACGCTCTACGACGTCAAATGCTGTTAAAAAAAAAAGAACTGTCGGTAAGGGAAGTTAGTTGACGGACGTTTGGACAGACGTTTGGTTAGATTGTTTTGCTATTTCATTATTAAGAGATGTTCTTAAGATGGCCTTTACAACAAGCAAACAGTTTTCATTTGACATTTGTTCAGATCGTCATTCAACTTTTGAGCACCTGACGAAAATCGAGTTCAAACGAACTTTGAATTTTTCACTTTCACTTAATGCAGACGCACACGCATGGCGCGTATTCGACATGCGTGTCGCAAAATGCTTTTAATTCACCTTAACTGGATTTTCTTTTCTTTTTTTTTATTGGAATTTTTACTGCTCTTAGTATACAATTTCCTCATGTGCACGCGTCAAGAACACTCGATTAGCTGAGGAAAAGAATTTCTTTTTCTTCCGTGAAACTTTCAAGCGAATGTTTTCTAAAAACTAATCTCATAGATGCGTTTTCCTATCTTTGTCAAACAACCGCAAAATGCCAAGCAAACGTCGAGTAGAAAATAATAACTGATCACCAACCACGAGATTCGATCTAGGGACCTATGCGTTACAAATAAAATCACTGGTGTACAAAGAGAAGCAATTTTTTTCGCATTTATTGGGTAGCTTATGGAGGTCTTCGCGTTAAAAACTTGCGGGTTTGGAAGCGAAGCAGCCGCTAAATGCGACTGCATTGACCATTGAACGAGTGGCAATCGAAAGGTGGGCAGGTCTGGAGAATATCGCCGGCACCGATAAACTTCCCAGTCTAAGGTGAAAATTATTTCGTTGATGGTTTTCGCCACACGCGGATGGATATATGCGAGTTTTCATCGTTTCAAGGCAACAATTTTTCGCGCCAATAGCTCGCAAACAACTTTCTAACCATTGTGTAGCTTAGTCAAGCATTTTCATTCCAAACCCAACTTAATCATTTGCGTAGCTTTAGCTGCACCGCTCTTGCGGTAAATAAACTCTATTACATAGCTCTTCTTAACCTTGAAAGCACCTCTGACTAGTAGCACTTATTGTAGACTTTTCAACAACAGTCAGTATGATGTTTGTGAAAAGTTTCAAGGATTTTGTAACATTTCGGGATAAGATTTTGAACTCCTATTTAAATTGATGTGGGCAAATAGATAAAGACTGCGTTATTATTGCATTCCCTATAAATTGCTTGAAATTGCTCATAACAGTGGATTGCATTTTGTTTTTTTTTTGTTTTTTTGTTTTTTATTTTTTTTTTTTTCGTTGTTGAAGGGTATCACAAGTTAAAATTTAAATACATAGTTTTAGCAATATTTTGGGTGTGTTCATAATTTACATGCTGTTTACAAAGGAAAGAAACAAAAAATCAAAAAAAAAAAGAAAAAAAAGGCAAGTACAAAAAAAGGACTCAGGAAACAAATTTAACATATTTTTATAGTTTATTATTATTTTATTAATTAAGTAATTTAGCAGAGGCCGGTTCCAAGTTGTTCTCATTATTGTTATTTCCTTTTGAATTAAGCAATTATTTTTCAGTGTGGTCTTCTGTTAACAAAAGTTTTTTTTGTTATTTTTAATTTTTTTTTTTTTTTTTTTCTTTTTTTGTTTCGCATCTCGGTTTAGTGCTTTTTTTTTTTTTATTATTATTTTGCCCTATAATAAAGTAATTTATTAAATTTTTTGGCAACTTTAGGCACAATCTTCTGAAATGCATCTCGCCTCTCATCGACATGACTGACTGACTATATATATATATATATATATATATGTATGCATGCATAATACAAAGGGCAAAAATAATGATTTCAATTATGTTTTGTAATTAAAAAATTACAATAACAAATAACATGAAATGTTTTTAGTGATTTTCTTTAAATGTGTTGAAAGTCTCCTTTGCGCTGCTCCGTGTATTATGCATCAAGTTTAAGTTATATTTAAAGTTAATTTCATTTTAATTTTTTTTCTTCTTCTGTATCAGAGCAAGTGTTAATAGCAAACTGATATCGTTTTAATGACTTAATATACAATTTAATCTCTCTCTAGCACATACATTCAGTCATTTAAAAGTAAGGTAAAAACATTATGATACCTATGCTGTATGTATATGTATGTGTACGTATGTGTATGAAACTAAAGGTGATTGATAGAGATGATGAATTCCGTGCGGGCAATTCTTGTTAAGATTTTTCAGTTTTGCGTGCCATATAAAGAGGTTAATGAAATTTCTAAAGAATAAAAATTCTTTTCAATTTTAATTATAACTTGTTAACGTTGAAAGAATCAAATATATCTGATCCTGATATCTCTTTATATATATATATATATATATATATATATATATATATATATATAAA
>KK502401.1:2782214-2915879 GCA_000688735.1 Glossina austeni
TTTTTTTTTTTTTTTTTTTTTTTTTTTTTTTTTTTTTTTTTTTTTTTTTTTTTTTTTTTTTTCCTTCAAATGCTCTGCTTATGGATACGGTAGATATTGATTGTTATCAATTGGTAAGTGATCATCAAATCATACTTAAAAGCTTATCAGGATTATTGTAGAAAAATTAGTGGAAGCGCATGGTATGCTTGTGGTATGGAATATTGATAAAATTCAAGGAAGCTTAAGATGTAGATAACAATTAAAATTTTATGGGAAATTCTTAAAGTTTGTCTTAAAACGCTCGACTTTGCTACCCTTCGTTATACTTCTCTTAAGGATATTCCGGTAAATGATTACAAAGTAGAGAAATGCAATCATTTTCCGCATGCGAAATACCGTAACCGTAACCGTTTCTTATAAGCTTCCAAGAGAGATATGGTTGTCTTCGCCTTTACCAAGTAGTTGTGCAAAAGCAAATTATTGAAGTAATAGAAGAAAAACCTCTTCGCAATTTAAATTTGTAATGCAATCCTTGCAAGCTCTGTTTTGTACCATCTAACTACACAGAAGGGCTTTAGGAGTAACTTCACATGAAGTTTTTCGTATTATGCGCAAACTAAAATGATATCAAATGCAGCCAAAGATTGATAAGATTATGAGAATTTTGACTACCTTAAGGACATGAATTTTGTAATTCACTAAATTTGAAACAAATTTTATTTACCTCGTAAGACGGAGTAAACTCACTCACCACTACTCAGACTAAAAGCAATGAAAATTGACATATCACTCCATAAGTTCACAGAGGGACATATAGATATAGAATGACTTCTCCTACTAGTCTATAAGATTTTTAGATGCTACTGAGTTTGAAGTCACAACAATGCGTGAACTAATTGAGTAATGGGTGATAAGCAGCCGCAATAGCCGCTGCTTTGACGTGTCAGCATAGAACATAGAAACATCTAATGAACTGTTAAGATCAGTGTTTGCTCTCTGAAGACAAATTTGCCAACTTGACGTTTAGCAGAATTTGAAATCTGACCTTCTACCTATTTGAGTTAAATACCCCTTGAGAGGGAGAGGGAGAGGGAGTCTCCTCCTACGAAGCGTCAATAGACATGCATACTTCAATCGTATTGCCATCAATATAAAGAGCACATTCTCCGAGTTTAGAAATAGTAGAATATCCGAGCTCGCATAACTCCCACTCGCAGTCAGCACTTCTGCAAAATTTGACTATCGTAAGATTCCAAATTTATTAAAGGAGAAGCAACTGCTTCATCGATGTTTGAAGGCTCTCGGGAATATAAATTTCAAAATATGTGTTCAAAAACTTGCAATTGAGAGCTAATAAGGAATTCAAAATTTATACCAACGATATACTAAACGATATCGCGCGATTATGTATTAATTTAACCAACAGTAGGTATCACAGAATTTGAAGATACGGATCGCAATGCGTTTGATTACATTAAGGACCTCAAAAGTTTCTTTTCTATTGGCTTAAGGATATTTAATAACTAAAATATCAATCAATAAGTGCGCAGGATACGCTAAATGCGGATGGCTCTAGAGCAACTAAAACGTAACTATAAACTAATGACTAGATTGTCATTAAAGGTTGACACTATCTAAAAATCATATGGAATGACCAAGAGTCTAATTCTGCATCTATATAGAGTCCTACAAACTTATTGAGTGACGTATTATTCTTATAAAATTTAGTTGATATTATGATTTTCGAGATTGTTTGAAGTATAGTTTGTTTTCAGTTGAAAGCGCACCCGAATTAATGAAAGTGTTTGCATCAATGCAAAATGTTATTCTAATGCAGTGCTGCCAGCTTTTCGAATCAACTATCGTTAAAGGCTATTGCTTCTAAAAAACACAAAGTCTCTTCAAATATTTGTTTTCAAATGCAAACCAATTTTCTTAGAAAATTCGGCTCAAGACCAGCTAAACGTGCCAGGCAACTATAAAAATTAAGCAATGAAAAGTGCGGCCCTTTCTACGGCTTTATTTTTATAAAATCAATGTGTTTTACATAACATGCTTAGTATTTACATATATTCCCTTAAGTATCCTTTTCTCTTCTAATGATGTTCGTTAACCGATTGTAAGACAATAGCGCCAGCATGTAACGAATTTCAAAACCAATCTTTTTTTTATTCATTTCGAACTTTCCATCCTAATGATATATGGCAGCATTATTCAGCTAATATTGACAAAGGATAAACATGAAAGTGTTAAAAATTTCTCTATTGTAAACAAACACAATTAAATAAAGTATCCTTTCATTTTCTTACTTCACATTGAGTGGCTGCAATTTTTGTGTAATCAACCTTTCTTTCAATTTAAAAAGCAATTCAAAGTCATTAAAACCGCTTAGTCATTATGTTCAACAATTTCGATGAGGTTGCTGAGCAAATATATTTATTTGTATTCCTCTTAAATGTAATTGATTTATATTGTGGTCAACAAAATGTTGATCCTTTTCTTTTTTTTTCGTGCTCCGGTATTAAAAAGCATTCCATTTGCATAATTTCAACCTGAACGAATGCGATTAAATTTAAATCTTTTGAAAATCCTCTCTCCCTTTATCTAGCGAAAAACTCGTGTTAACGTGCCGCCTGATTGACTATGCGAGTGGTGGCAGTGCCATCATGTACGTGAGTGTGAATGTGTGTATAGATAATCTGCTGCAATTCTTATTAAATTTATTTGCATTGAAAAATTGCGGGTGCATTATGATTTTATGATGCCTATTATATGGAAGAGAATCAAAATTCATTCAATTCGATATGGATGCAATTTTATGGTCTAATGTTAACATGTAATGTTTTATTTGCTTTATGGATAATTTTTTAATTTTTATTTAGAGTAAGAATTTCTTGTAATAGAATCGTTTAAAGGAACTTTTATAATGCTGCTAATATACTGTCCAGGGTATTGAAGAACTTGTAAAATATTTCGAGTTAAATCTACATAAGGCGCCCTTCAAGTGCGCATGAACTAACTATCGTTACATTTGATGCATGCTTACATATGCATAAGTAAAGTACTTTTTCATTAAAAACATTTCAATTTCGGAGCATTTCTACCCAAAAGTTTTTTTTTGTTAATAAACAGTAAATTTTCATGTGATGCGATTAAATAAAAAATTATTATTAGACTTGAAATAAGTTTTAATGCCATTAATATGACTCACCATGACTTCAACTATGTGTTGCCCCTTTCAAAAGGGGCGACAAAGAGGGGCGACATAGACAAGAAGAAAATTGCGAAATTTATGAGAAATTTCCCACAAAACGAAAGCAACAGAGAAAATCGAACCCATTAATTGAAAGAGTAGACCGATTAAAGGCTTTTCTTCACATATCGAATAAGGGAAAGCTGTCAAGTATCAGATTCGCTTAAGCATATTAAACAGAAAATTATATTATGATTTTTTTTTCATATTAAAAGAAACTTTGAGTATAAGAGTTGAATAGTCAAATAAGTGAAAAGTACTGTAAATTATTTTCTTGTTATAACGCGTAGCAAGAACCAGAGCAAACTTCTCACAGCTAAATATTTGGGTTCTTTTTACATGCATGACTTTTCCATTTCGAAAAAGTTTAACTTTACTTTAAATGCATCGTACGTGTGCTCTTATACAAGTTTATATAAATACATGCACACGCACACACACACGAACACATACACGCATCGTGTATAGGTTTTGAGCCAAGTTTAAAACGGAAGACTAAGAGCAGCGGGAATAACAATGAATCGCTCTTGTGTAACTATAGACTGTTATAAGCCAACGGGTAATTACAGTTCATGATTTATTACGGCAGTCTCATAAAGTTCTGGACCGTTGGCAGAACACTAAGCTAAATACTGCGCTGGCTACTCTCTTAAAGTTATTAGGCAGTTGGCCACTGGTTTATTTTTATTTTTTTGCTCATCCGCGCTAACATACATACATATATATATATATATATATATATATACAAACATACACATATACATACTTACATATATATATATATATGTGTGTGTATACGAACACTTGATAGGCTTAAACACTTTACCAAAAAGTAAATTTATATGCGACCGTGGGTTCATTCACAGCAATCGATCAGTTCGGCTATAACGCCCCGTATACATATATGCTTTTGTTCTTTCATTTCGGGTTTTCATGTCTTCCCTTCCTATCCCTTTCTTTTCCTTCCTCCGTTGCCTTATTCTTATCAATATCTTCCGTTAAAATAAAACTGAACGGTACAACAAAAACTGAAGTGAAGATTTGAATTTGACCGTGTCGATGATTCTCTTTACTATTGTGTTTGTTGTTACATTCAGTGCGTGCAGTGCATTTAACTTGTAACAACTACCAGCAAAGCGGAAATGCGCATTTAATGCATTTTATTTTATTTTAGTTTATTTATATTTTTTTTTGTTTTTTTTTTATTATTATTTAGAAGGTCTTCGGTGCGATTACTTTTTTAATTCTTTAATCTTTTAAAAGCGGTTTGTCTACGTAAACTTGTATGGAGCAATAAATTTTTTGAAAAAAAAAAAAAAAAAAAAACTCTTATGGAAGAGAAGATGTGCTGACTTGTCATCTATCGTGTAACAATGTCGAAGATTACAAGTCATATATATATATATATATATATATTGATATTAAAATTAAAATAATTTTTTTTTAAAATATATGCAAATTATGTCATCCCATCTCAGGTGTGTGTACGAACCTGTTCCGCGACTACATTTGAATACTAAAAAAGAAGGCGAAGACAGACGGACAGACAAGTTCAGATCGATTAGAAAAATGATTCTGAATCGATCGGTATAATAAAAGATCGACTTGTAGAATGTCTTCCTTTGCATATATATCTCTTGTTGCATATATCGGCCAGAAATTAATAGGGGAATAATGAAATATTAATAATTATTATAGTAATCATAATGAAGATTTAATTTTACGCAGAGAACATCACATACCCAATTGGCAATGGGGGGGGGGGGGGGGGGGGATTGGATACTTTCGTAAATAACTTATATTAATATCCAGTATGAAATCTACAAACATACTCTATCTTCCTCGATCAGACATTACCAATTTTAACCTTTGAAGAAGGGATGTTTTCTTCATGCGAGCGTTACTTTATTTATATAAATTCGTATTGCCATTGAATCATTATTGAACATTAGATACATCACAAGATATAAAATAAAAAAAAATTCGTCATCAATTGAATTGTTAATCTACCATGCTTTGAATATGTATCGACTTTCATATATTAACTCGTGGGCATCTAAGATTCCTCTTAAGGTTAATGTAAATGTCTTTTCTATTGAATTAATTTTTTTTTTTTTTTTTACTTTACATTGGATGGCTTTATAATGCATTAATGAAAATTTTATATTTGATCTACGTGTCAATGAATTCTAACTGAAGATATTTCTTTATGCCAGTTTTTAATGATAATGCTTAAGCATCACTAAAAAATTATGTATAATTTAAAATTTGGCAAACGTGTGCCAACTTGTATTCAAGGCCATGATATTGCTGCTTTAGTTGAGGGCGACTTTTGCTTAGAAATTCAATTTTATTGTAAATTATTATAATTTGCACCTGGAATCTATTGTGCGCACATTCATCTGCATCTGCAATTTTATAAAAAGATACACTCATATAAAAAAAAAACAAAAAAAAAAACACCCAATATCAGCTCTATCTTTATGTTTTTGTTTTTTGTTGTTGTTGTTTTTTTTATACAACTTAATTGCGTTTGTTATACATTCTATCAGATACAAATGCTTCTGTAATGAAATTTCTTAACCTAATATAAAATGTTTTTTTTTTGTTTGTGTGTGTTCGTTGGAATACTTTTAATATTTATTTACAAGTTTACAAGTGATGCAATGCAAAAATTATCTAAATTCACTGAATCAAATAAAGTTAGACATAAAGTAACGTTTTATACCCTAAACTACTTTTTTTCTTTTTTCTTTCCAATGACAAGTCACTCAGGTAATGTCCCCTACGCGGTGGTGATTAGGAAAGTTTATAGGGAAAAAGACAGTGAAGAGAGGGAGCACAGTGTTTGCGAGCGTTCGACCTGAAAATGTAGATACGAGTTACGGTGGGAAAGACCATTGCTGGTAGACTACACCAAAGGCGGGCAATACGGTTAAAGGCAGACCGCTGAGAAATCCGTTTAATCCTGTTAAAGGACTTAGCTGGTGGACAAGTCTTTTTTGTCTCTGTAGAGCCCTTGCCCTGGATATACCCGTACACATCTCACAGACGCCGGACTTTCGTCGCTCACAAACATCTAAGCCTTTGTTGAGGTTGTCATTCTGATACAAGCCTTCTGCTATATCGATCGATTCAGAGTCACGTTCCGCGTCGATCTAAGATTATTTTCACGCCCGTCCTTCTGTCCGTCTTGTTTTCTTGGGCTCTTGGGCTTGTTTTCTTGGGCTCAACCTGCAGATCGCAATTTTTGCGATAACTTGTCTGGAAACTGGATGCACGAACATGTTTTGGCCCAAGGACAAACGCAATTGGATATGGTTCGGATCGACCACTTCCTACACAAAAGCTTATTTTGAAATGGCGTTACATGACTAACTACATTAAACGAGGTTGTCTAGGGTATTTAATGGTGGGCCCTGCTCCACGATAGTAATTTTACTTATTTTCCCTATGAGTACAGGGCTCCGACAAATTGAAAGCATTCGGTATTCGCAGCTTCCGAAATCAACTACAAACGAAAATGTACGTTTCATATATTTATAAATAATTGTATAAGAAGAAGAAGAAGAAGAAGAAGAAGAAGAAGAAGAGGAAGAAGACAATGGATAAAAATTTCAATGAATTTTTACTTTTCACACCTGATTGCAACACGGCAGTCAAATCAACCTAACTCAGAAAAAAAAAAACAAAAAAAAAAAGAAGAAATTTTATTATAATAATAATGAAGAGAGTGCAAAGGAACTCTTATTATAAACCGAAAACAATTATCGCTGCGATCAACCTGTCATAACAAATAAACAAGCATTTAACCCTAGTATTGTTATACATGACATTTAGCCCCTTATGCATGCCAAGCATTCAGTACAACAATTGAATTGTACGCTGTAAGCAGGCTTAAGTCATGTGTACACACTCTGTGCATTAAGCTGTCATGAGTTATGAATGAAAAGAAGGAAAGCAAAGAAAAAAAGGAGGAATAATATTAAAAGCATACTTATTCATACGAACCCTTTAAGACCCTGAGAAAAATGTAAGATAGTGAAAGTTCTTATGCATAAACAACTCAAACAAATGCTGAAATCATTCTTTTTTAAAACTTACAATAACAATAAGAATAATAAGAAAAACCTCATCTCAAACGTCGCCTATTATTAACGACTCGTTGAAATACTTGGATGGTAATTTCTTTTAAAGGGGGGAAACTTTCTCTCAGCGTTAAGGATGATGGATTTTCATTCAATTGCATTGTTTTCACTTCTTACATATTAATTTAACGAAACATATATAGGAGACGTTTTGTTTCATTTCTTGTTATCTTCCTTAGCATAAATAATGATTTATGAGAAATTCATGGTCATGACTAAAGAGAGCCTTTGTATGTGCGTCTGTGTTCACATAATACATGTGATTATGTACGGTAGAGCAGATTTTCATTTAAAAGAAAATAAGAGATTTTTAAAATGAATTTTCTTCATATGCCTCGCATTTCCGGTAAAATAGAGTATAAAGTCTAAGGTAAAAAAAACTTTGTATATCAAAGCTGAATGATAAACTACAAAAAAACATACAACAAATTTAATAAATATCGGCTGGCTAAAGATTGGGCCTTAGCACACACACTTACCTTCTGAGATGGCGTTGTTTTGCCATCAGTCGAGCTTTGTGCCAATCAAAAAAAACGAAGTCCAAAGGAGAGATACGTTACTTCGCTTGCCTAATTCGAGCCGGATTGGGAAAAGTGGACATGGCAGAGTCGTCAAAGCTTGGAAAATAAACAAGGCGGACAAACCAAATCTTCGCTAGGGAGCGCTGAAAACACCAGCTGACACAATGCCGCTGATCATTAAAGAAGAAACCGTTGCAACGCAGAGCGCCGTTCCGATTACTGCAATGGGTTCTCCTTTAACGACCGGCGCCGTTGAGTCAGTTCCTTGGTTTTCCAACACCTACGACTAATACTGGTCCCAATCGATCTGCAGTTGGTCTCAGAAGACCAAAAGTAGTTTTCGCCTGGAATTCGAATTCTAGCGAAGGTCAGTGTTTTCAATATAATATTTTTCACTATGCTCTCAAGACAAGTGCTTTTCTTTTCACTAAAGGAGAAAAAAAGACAACACAGTATTACTTCTATCCCGTATGCGCAGCTCGTCTAGGATCAAATTTCAAGCTCAATATTTCATTTGATCTTAATTTTGTTTTTTGATTCACAATAAGACCTTTGATAAAAAGTCAGTCAGTGCATCGGTAGACGTTTCGCTCTCGTATGAAAAGTGAGGGTTTACATGGTATCATTAACAAAATGAACGAAGTATTGTATGAGGCGAAATGTGACACGGTAGTACTTAATAGTCGACTTACTCGACTCGACTCTTAATTTCATTTTAAATTGTCGACGGAAATTATATAAGAAGACTCTGTTCATTAATTCTGAACGGACGAAGAATGTAGTCTTTCTGTAGACCTCTCTGATAAGCATTTATCATCTTCCAGACTTTTTTTTTGTAAACGCTGTTAAGCTGTGGAGCTCGCTCTCGCACTCAATATCAAAGTGTTTGTTAGCCCTAAAGGCGTTTAAATGCCTATAACATAGGCATCCTATTTTCCTATCCTATTTTCACCTTAACCTTGATATACTCACATAAAATGGGACTCTTTAAATTTACTTAAATACTTATAAAATATATTGTCTTTATTTATATACTCCACACAACGTGTGGTACGAGGCTGTGTTAAGTTTGAGCGGACGTGTAGAAGATCCAGAAGAACTTGATATACCGATCGATTAAGAAAAAAATTCTGAATCCATTTAAGCGTGTATGTCCATATGTCCGTTGTAACTTGTTGTGTTTAACCTATAGGTCGTAATTTGGGAGATATTTAATAAAAAGTTTGGTGCACAGACGATTGCGGTTTAACGACGAACTCTATGATGATGATGATGATGAAAATGATTCGGGTCGGAGCCCTCTCTCGACCACTTCTCACAAATCAGCGAAGTAATGTACGATATTTAAGGATATTAAGGCCCTGTCCCACTGTGATGTTTTTACTCGTTCTTATAAGTATGAGTTGCGTCCAACTTAATAGGCTATTCCTTGTATTACCTATACGAACACATTGTATGTTCAACGGTTGTTTCATCACAAAATGCATAAATCTTTTAATAATATTAACAAATTATAGGTTGACCTTTTGTATAAATAGTGTTAAATGTTCTGCGTGTGTTTTGGGCATGCTTCTAAAAGATTGATGGCCGCGTATGTGTTAGTTCTTATTCTGACTTAAAAGTGATTAAAGAATTGAGCAAAAGAATGATAATATTCGTGTACATGGCTTAGGTCGAATCGTTTAATACCTATTCATAGTAAATGTACATAAAGATATATTGACTTTAGTCAGCCTAGTCCTAGGCCAGTTGACGTAAAGTTCTTGTAAAAATACATGCATTTTAAGTGCATTTGAAAATGCATTTAATATCAACTGCTAAGAAGAGTAAGCAACATTTAAACCCTAGGTCGACTCTTTGACATCCACCACTGACACTTCTCAGCTTCTTTGCGAATATATAATGGCCAAGTTGCTCATCAATCGGCTTGTGCGCGCCGGGAACTTTTCTATTTAGTCCGACTTCCTACAATAGGCTTAAAACAAGCGAAAACATGCACTCTATCGGGTGTCTGGTTGTTGTAAATGGATAGGTGAAATTTATGTATATATCGTATACTACGATCTTTCGGCAATGCGTGTCAACAATGTCACTGCGTCATTTGGAAAACATATTTATACATATTCAATATATATATACATATATATTAAGCACTAAGCACATAGTAGTTGCTTAGGTTGTTACAAACTAATTGTGAAATTTAATTGAAGATCCATACGGTATAAGGAATGATCATTTATTCTTTGCTTAAAAGAGTTTATTTTAACACCTTAGGCGTGAGATGTTATGATTTTGTTTCGTTTTAAATATCGATTGCCGCGACTGCAGCTTCAAAGGGAAGCCGCTTGCTAATATTTATTTGAATTTCAATAAGGCACCTAATGTGGTAGGGAAAGGGATAAATTTTTTGTTTTTAAGTTTTATGCATATTAGCATGTGGTAGTATAAACTGCTCTCAAGTCTCAAACAAGATGATCTAAATCCATTTAACAATTTTGAGATATTTATATATGCAAGCATTTAAAAATGCTTTTCTCTTCTTTCGCGTATATTATGTTAGCGCTGTTTTAAACGAGCCTTTTATTAACTAATATTGATTTCTGTTTAGCTTTAATATGAATGCAAATGCACATAAATTTCGAAACATAAGATAGGCGTTATCAATTAGCTTTATGAATTATTGATATTTGAGAAAAAGTAAAAAACTGATCAAAGTATATAGAATATAGGAAAGTATAAGAACGCAGCCTTGCAAATAGAATTTGGGGAATTTTTTTTTGTTTTTTTTGTTGTTTTTGTACCTTAAAAGGTGTAATTTAGTTAAACAAAATTATAGTAATTTCTCTTTATAGACATAACGAAGCAAAAGACAAAAATATTTTCAAGTTAATTTTTCATTTTCCACACCAAGTGTCGTTGATCTTTTATTGTCTAAAAAATGTTAAGCCTTCTAATGGGGAACGAGTAAAAGTTGGATAAAATACAAATACAAATATCAAATTGTATGAATGTAAACTGAAACAATGAAATTAATACCGATCTTGTGGGAAAGATCAATAATTTGTTTTTATTCTCTCTTACATATATATACATATATATGTACATATATATGACTTGAATAATCTTTAACGACTTTATTTAATTTTTGCTGATATTAATAAACTTTTCTATATTGAAAGGACATATTAATGCTCTGCAGGAAACTATATATATATATATATATATATATATACATATAGTGTATTTGTACTTCAAAATAATAATAATAATAATAATAATCGGCATTGAGTCTCAATTTTCAACTACACATAAACATTTTGAACGAAATATGATCCAATTAGTGTACAAAATATGACAGTTTTAAGTTTTATGAAATCAACTGAAGCTACAACACAATCTCCGACCAATATAATAAATGTCCGGTACGTTTCGGTAGAGATTTTCTCAATTCCTTTCTTATATCTTATGTATATGTGCGTGTTTATGGTCATATTTATAAATACATATACATATTATGTTATATAGTTGTAAGCGTGTTTTGTATCTTGCTGTTTAATCTTGCAACTTTGGCAAAGACTTACTTAAGTTGTCATATAAACTAGAGTGATAAATGTAGTTACAGTCGAAAAGTGATAACTTTTTCAGTATCACAAGTTTTATTATTACCAAGCAGAGACATACATATATACATATATATATTTATACACATATATATATATATATATATCCGCTTAAGTAAAACGAGTAAGAAATTTTGTATTCACCTTGGGCCGAATATTGCAAACCGCCAGACCGAGCAAATATATACGAATATCATTTTTCAGATACCTCTGAGGGGTGTTTGATTTTATAACGATATCGTTTTAGTTTTCGAGTTATATTTTTTCGGGTTTCTTTTTTTTGTGATTTTATCCCACTGCAGGCGGACCTTTGTACGTGAAATAGCTAATGACGCTTGATTAAAATTGTTATTAAACTAGGAAAGTATATATGGAGTTTTATGATTTCAGGGCCTTTACTTTACAGCTTTAAGAATCGGAATAATGGATAATGAATGGACGGACAAAAGAATGAACAGATTATTAGGACAGGGCATATAAGAGAAAGTAGCTTCGTCTGACAACCAACCGTTCATATTATTTCGGAGAATTTCAAACTGCATGAAAAATCTAACGGACTCACGTATCTTTTAACGGTGAGCATAATGAAGAGATTAAACGGCGTGCTATCGTAAGAGTTTTTTCGTAATGTCATTTTGTAAACATCATTAACAGAATTCGTTTCTTGAAACTTATGCGCATGCGTGCACGAAATTTTGAAGAGAGAAGAATTTTGGTTTTTTTTTTTTTTTTTTTTTTTTTCAAATTTATATATAACGTCTTCATTTGAAATTAATATTTTTTTTACACTAATATTACATACATTAACAAGACGTATAATTATTTAATTATTGATGTTTTTCTTCCCAAAACTGTGAACAAACATATTTTTAACGCTTTAAAAATTTTCCCAAGTTAGCGTCAGCCTTGATTGAGTGATCCCCTTAATGACGCCTAACGAATAAGTCTTTATACTTGAGTGCGGTGAAAAAATGGCAAATCTATAATAAATAGTTTTCTCAATAGTTGTCCAGCACTAGGTTTACCTATTAATTATCTAAATTCTTTAATAGAATGTAAATAAATACAAAACAAGGGTAAGCATTATGGTAGGACACAATTCGTCATTAAATACCCTACATCACTACCCTTAATACAGTTATTCATAGAATGGCTTTTCAAAATAAAGCATTACACGAGAGAAGTGATCGAGAAAGTGATCCGATTCGAACAAGCATTCGTTCTTGTGTCAGTTGCTGTTCTACAATTCATCAAAATATCTGAGAGTTTTATGACCTGTAGGTTGAACAAAAAAAAAAAAAAAAAACACAGGGGGAGACAGACGAACAGACAAGTCTATTCGGTATAATAAAACTTGCATCTGTTCTAAGTTCTTTTGGGTATGGTAGGCATATACGCTTGTATCATGTAAGTGGTGTAGGGTATGAAAATTTTTATATCAGATTTCTCAGATATTTACAATGCACAGATCTGTAGTTATAAGAGGTTTCCAATAAACGGAATTCCCTTTACCCCTCACGGGCTTATTCTGTCGCGACTGTTTGTCTTCTCTGTTGAATTTACTATTACGGCTTAAAATTGATTTTGGCTTAAGTATAAGAAATTATTTTGGTTTGGTAGTCCGCTTCACTCTTATTAGGTCCATTCATACAAATGTATGAGTGTTTGTAATTTCTCTCCTAACTTCAAAATCTTTAAAACATTTCATTAATTTCATTTATGTAATAATATCGCTCTCAAATCTGATTACGTACGTACGTCCTCTATATTTCCGCTAATGGCATATCACTTTTCATATATAATCCGGTATAATGTATTTATATGCAGGTTATGTCAGGTATTCTGATTTAATTTTCAGAACTTTTATTGATCAAGTTAATATAACCGTAAGATTTTGCTTAGAAACTATCATTATTAACACACATGCTAAAGAGTTGTTAAAGAATAGAACACAAGGGAAACTTAATCGCATTTATTTTCGTAAGTTCCTAAGTGTATTGAGTCGAGAACCAGTTTAAAAAATTACAAATTAAGGTTTTTTTTTGTTTTTTTGTTTTTGGAAAATTCGACTTCAGTCATCAAAATAGTCTTCTTCAAGAATGATACAATCAGCCCGACGGTTCTTTAAAATTTCACGAAGAGTTAAAGCAGGAGAGGATTTATTGAAAGTGCTCATGTCGGGGGTGTCCCTAGTTCACACTATACAAATAAACACTGGACACTTACGATATCCAGTTGAACTTTGAAGTTTCTTCAATATGGCCATGAAGTTGTTTGGTTCAATACCATTCGAATTCCAACTCGAAAACGAGTGTATGAACATGAATAATATGGATTAAGAAAATCAAAAGAAAAAAAAAAAAAAAAATCTTAATCAACATTTCTTTTGCATACAACAAAAGCCATACCGAGCGTCTTCGATTTGATCAAATCAAGGATTTGATCTTCAAGGTATTAGATATCTCCAACCGCATAGCGTTTCGATGATCAGCTAACTATTCTATGTAAGTACTACTTTTCAAGTAAGCACCACTTTTAGGCCGTTCACTGCATTTAGCGGAGAAGAATTTATTGCAGCAGTTTTCAAATCCAAGCCTGAAACCAATTCTTTAATTAATACGCGAAACTGCAATTTTTTGATAATTCCATAGCAACCCTAACCTCACTAAAACTATTTTAACTCATAAACGAATGATCGAAGCGAAATGAAATTTTGGCTGGCATTAGTTGACAGTTGACAATTTTTAGTATGGATTATGTGTTAGAGGCGACATCTGTACATCAAGCCGCGGGAACTATTCACTGATGTGTTAATGTGCGAGTGGAATTAAGTAAAATTAAAAGTGGTACCCACCCAAGGCCAGGATTAGATGCGAACATTGGCAATAATGTCAACACTCGAAGAAAAGGAGCAAACGATCGCGAAAACGGATTCATTTCATTTTAAACAAGGTGCGTCCAGAATACAACACACCTACTCCAGGATTATGTTTGTAAAACCCAAATAGCCGTCTTAAAGATTTGATACATGTACACATGTACTTGGTGGACATGATGTTATTATAATTTGATTAAACAAGCTCTCGCATGTGTCCTTAATTTCCCATCTTCCACTTGCATGTTTTAGCTCATAAAAGTTAAAAATATTAGAAAACTTGATTTAAAAATATTTCCAATCGATCAGTCCAAACATTCTGTTGAAGAAAAACTTGATCTACAAGCTTGATCGTTATGATGGAAAAGCCTCCACAGAACCGCCTGAATCCTTACGGATGGATATGAGTCGGAGACAGCTCGTTAAGCGGACACATATGAACTTTATTTTTATATATATTAGCTGAGCCGATTTACTTGTGTTCACCCGTTCGTCTGTTCGTCCCACGGATATATTCTAAACCAGGTAGTATGAGAGCTGAAAATTTGTCCCTCTTTCAATTTTAATTTAAGGATCATGAAAAAATGCTTTTTCTTTCGATGTGTCCTCTAACACATTCTTAACGGCACAAAGGACTGACTAAGCTCTTGTATTGCGTTGTATTGTCTCTTTGCATCTAATTATTGAAAGCTATTATCTAATTATAGGGCGTTGCCAAGTACATACACTTTTTGGTTGACTTGCAAAGATCGCTCTTGGATATAGGCGTGATTCGCAAGCAACGAGATACGCTTATGTTTAGCAATTGAAAGAAGACAACAAAAAGAACTAAAAATCCTTAAATATAATCACAATTAAGTCAGAGGATATGCCATGTGCCGACTTATTTTGATCGGTTTACATGACCACATCTAATAAAAAGATTTTGCGATTTTTGATATTTTTTTTTCTTTCAAATATGATCAGCCACTGACGTGGCTGTGATGTTTGGTATAAAAAGCAGAGATTATGGCTAGTGATAGAAAACGCTTCAGCAAATTATTCGAAAGGGTTCGAAGGGAAATTTCTCAAGTTTCAGATTCTTTTTTTTTTGTTTTTGTTTTTTTGAAGAAAATCATTTTATACTTAACCTGTCCGGAAAAATGTTAAACCTATTAATTGAGAACAGCCGAACTGTTGGCATAGGGTGACATGAATTAAATTAATGAATTGCATGGATATGAGTAGCGTTCCACTGTGGGTTAATCTTTGTAATGAGCAAAAAGTTTGCTATTTTCTAAAAATTTCAGCTCATGCTGATAGCGAATATAAAAAAAAACTACAATTTTAGCTGCCCTGAGATTGTCTGCATATTTGGTTGAAAACTTTATTTTAATAAAATCAATGCTATTATCTAAATGCTGCATTTTATGAACTTTATCACCTAAATGCTAATGCATACAAGAACCGAATGGCAAAGAATTGCAAGGCAAATAACTTATGAGATCTGTTCAAATATCAACGAAATGAAGCAGAAACACAAAGAGTACAGCGAACAAAATAAAACACGATTCGAACTAGTTTTGTTTTAGTTTTTTATTTTGTTTTTTTTTTTTTTGTTTTATTTTTTTTTTTATTGAAATTTCGTATCACATACATAGAGCAGTGGTAGTGTAGTGATTTGACCACAAAAACTTTGCCTTAGTTAAAGCACAACTAAAGAATCATAATGAAATTGTTACACATATTTATGAGCGTTCTGCAGTGTCTTTGGGTTTGTTTTCTGAAATACACACACACACACACACACACAAACAAACAAACACACATATGTGTATATATATGCATGCATTTGCCTGTAAAAGACGGAAAAGTTAGTGATCATAATGAAGATGAAGCTTCTTTCTTTTTTCGTTGCGTTGAGACCTATTATAAAAATCAAAGCAATTTCTCTAAAGAAGTTATACCTGTATTATGCTCCCCTACACACAACCTTAACTAAACTCTAACTAACTGTAGCGATGTAGAGTGAAAAATATAAAAAAAAAAAAAATAAAAAAATAAATAAATAAATAAAAAATAAAAAGAAAATTTTTATGCAACTTGACTGTGTAGACATCGTCAGTTAGTTTGTCGTCTACGCCACAGAGTCTGAGTTATTGGGGGCACAAAGCAGAAGCTTACAGTGGTAAATTTTATATTTCTTGAACTCAACTAAACTGATTTTGCCGCCGTTAAAAAAAAAAAAAACAGCAACAAAAAATAAAAACAAAAACAAAAAAATTTTATTTTTGATGGCAAAACTCTTGATGGTACCGATGATCCCAGTGATGTAGCTGAAGCCGTTGCTGCTATAGCGGCTGTGACGATTACCTCTTGATGACGATAATAATGATGATGATGATGAGTGGTGGTAGCAAACGATATTTGTACGTATGTGAAGGTACGTAATGCGTATGGGTTTTGAATTTGTTGGCATGCAAACATCATGCAAACCACGCGACTATTAACATGAGAGTCAAATCCTGTTTTTCACAAAATGCGCTACATAAGAGTAAATGTATGAGTTGTGTTGTAGTAATGTCGTTCTCTTGGCTTGTATTTCATCCGCAGGCTTCTAAAGACAACTTTTATGTCGCACTATGATTTCTTCTTTTCTTTTTTATTTTTTTTATTTTTTTTATTTTTTTTTATTTTTTAATTTTTTTTTTTTTAACTTATACGTACAAGATGTGTATTTTTTTCCTTTGATTTTAATATCGGTCGGTCATTGTCATTCTTTTTCATTTCATTGACATTGAATGAAACAAGTGTTTTCAGGGTTTCGAGCACATCTATATGTATAGATGTGTATATATACTTCAATGCGAGTGTGGCTTTTTCTTTCTAAAGTATTAGTAAGATTTAGTTGAAAATAATCTCAACATATTCAGCATAAACCATAAAGATGTGGTTAAAGTATCTATAACAAATTGAACTGTTTTTAATCTTTTCTTCGCTTTTCCTCTCTCTGAGTTAACTCAGCAACTAACGAACAGATTAACGGACAGACTGCCATATGTATGCGGATTACATTGTCATTCATAATTTTCGTAGCGACAAATGCATAATTTATGGATTTTCTTTAAAATATATAAGTGTTTCATTCATACATATACATATGCATAGCATTATGTATATATATTCTACATACCACTTGCATTACATTAGATTAAGGTTGCCTCAAGCTAAGCTACTAAAGGAATTACAAAAATATCTTATATGCAATTAAAGCTGCACCCTCGCGTATGAACAAAAAAAAAAAAAAAGAAGAAAAGTAAACAAAAAGTTTTATTCCCGCTCCCTTTTGAATCAATCCTTCTTTGCTGGTTGTGAGAGTAGCGATCGCTTGATAATCGGAAATTTTCTAACACCGTATGTTCGAAGATGTGCTCCACTTTTTTACTCATTATAGAGGATAATAACGAAATGGTTTACATTCGATCCCGATGAGCAAAAAGGATAATGGAAGAGCATCGGTAAAGTTATAATAACCACTACGCTACGATTACTCTCAACTCTGCTGCTTTTTCCCCCACATCTTTCCGGCTCATAACGATTTTCACGTATAGAGGATACTCGCTCCTCGAATGATTGCTCATACATACATAGGACCAGCAAGTAAGTGTTATAATGTAAAAAGTCCAAAAGTCCAATGAAGTTGTATCAGACAATGTTGTTGACAAAGTCACATAATTATTTTTGGGGGTTCCACAGTTATTGAATGTTGCCGTCGCATAAGTCAAATATCGTTCAAATCCTGCATTGACACCTGAATTTAATTTTTGCGCACATACAGCTTTCTTGGGAATAGCACGTGCATTTTCTTTCCAACAGAGCGACCTAAATCCTTGTTTACGAAATCGTTTAACCAAAGACGAATCTCATTCCACATGCACAACCTATGCATATAAGTGAGTTTTCGTAATAACTTCAAACAATCTCTGTGCAACTGTGTACGTATTGTACTTTAAAAAGAATGCCAAGGTCCATATGATGTATTGGGAAAAAAATTTGAACCAAATCTCAGTCAAAAGCAACAAAATGCAAGACAGCATATATGTATATAAAATAAAGAAAACGTCCTGATCCTAAGGCAACATAAAGATTGATTACCACTAACTCCGTCTGGGCACCCGTGAATGGTGCGATGAATTCATTGCACTAAAGATCAAATACGCACTAACTCGAGGAAACTGCAAGCTGGGAAATCGAAACCAAGGCAAAAAGATTCCATTATATCCGAATTAAATCTGCATATATCTAGTCTTACACTTAACGGTAAACTTCATACAGCTTCAACTAATTACCTCCGCCGTCTTAGTAGGCTAAACGCGTCAACAAAAATACTCATCTTATCTTTATTTGTTTCTAAACTCAAATATTCCTTCACATGGAAGGATCGACTTATTAAACAGATATTTCTGTCAAGTTTTATTTATATGTGCATAAAAAAATGTCATACATTCAAGAGAAATTTAATAATAAAATATTTGTGTGAAGATTGTGAAAATTACTTATCGAAATTATGGATTTCATTAAGGACAGATTTCTTCAGATCTATGGATGAGTGCGTACATAGCGCATCCTCAACTGACTTAACTTTATAATGCAAATTTGTATCAAGAACAACATACACAACTGTGTGTGATGTAAGATTTATCTCCCAGCTCTAAGGTGAAACCGTTCATGCAACATAGGCGAGAAAGCGCACTTACCTCACTAAGTCTATTAATTATTCACTTAGCTTGTCGAGGGACTGGCAATCGCATTTTTAAAAAACATTAAACGGAAATCACATCAAATCTAACTGAGAAATTTATTTATTTCGTTTTGTTTTCTATCTTTTTTTTTTTTTTTTTAGTTCATTTTATTGATTTAGCAGCATTAAGGTGAGATGTCGTGAAATTGATAAACGGAAGTAACTAAAAAGATTTGAATAGCGGAACAGTTATGAAAATAAATCAAATGATTTGGCGAGCCTTCAACCCTCAATTAACGGCACTCAACATAAAATATATGTGCATATATATATAAAACATGCCGGCAGCTGTCGATGACAGTTGAAAAATTCGCCAAAATAGAAAAGAAAACAAAACATTCTAAGCAAATATGAAAGGAACGAAAACGTTCTGAATAGAAATGTGAAAAAATTTATTTTTATAACCATAGGTAAGGGTTAGTTTAGAAACTTCATTATGCTCTTATGAGTGGGAGCTCGCAGTACTCGAGGAATTGTGGGAATGTGCTCTTGTATTTTCTTGTATCATCTGTGAAGACCTCCTCCAAAAAAAGTTGCATATTAAGCCAAATTTTGGTTTTTTGCGATTCCTTTAAATCACTCTTACGAGGTTTTCCATTTTTGTCTGAGGAACTTCGAGGGAATGGCTGTTCCTTTTTGGGTCTTTTCATCAGCAAGTTAACTGTTTTTCATTTGTATTAAGACGAAAAGTTGTTTTTGAATATCTTTTAAGCGATTATTGATTGTGACGATCCTTTAGCGATCACATCAATAAGTATGCGCTCCAACATGCCTATGCACAAGTTGTTTTAGTCAATCCATGCTCCAGCAGTATATAAAAAAGTCAAACGTATTGCTTATCTAAAAAGTCTGATCTTGCAGGGCATTAATATATTTATTGGGACAACAACAACTGATTTTCCCTTTCATCCAACAATCAATTCTAATTACGATGAAATTTTAGTCAATCCAAAAATGCAATTATTATCTGAAGGGAATCTAAAGGCAACTTACCGCATATCACAGCCATTGGCCACAAATCATAAGTCATCTTATTAAACAAGCTTGTCGTAGAAGAACAACTAATCAATACTCAATAGAACTAAGTGTTCGTATACGACGACTTTTTAGATTTTATGATAAGAGCTTCGGATTGCATTCAAAGCAAAGTCTTCGTGCAATCCTTGTTTAAATATAAATGCGAATGAAGAGTTGAGTCAAAATATATTCTTCTTCTACTTATAATTGATTTAAATATCGTTTATCAAATAGTAAATTAATTCGATATCTAGTCAAAGTCCTAGTTCAATAATTCCTTTTTTTTTTCTTTTATATTTTTCATTGTAAAAAAAAAAAAAAGAAAAATTTTATTTTTTATTCCATAAATCATAATTTTACTATAGCTATAATAACCCACTATACGCATAACTTGTTTTCAGGGTGTATAATGATATGTTTACATATTTTACCCTAAGTTTACGTACCGTATGTCCATATGTTTGTATACGCATTTCTTATTTATAATTTATGAGTAACATCCTATTAATCAGAAGTTATTATATAAGAGGCCTTACTTGATAAATTTTTTCCTTTTTTTTTTTTCCCATTTTTATTAAAACCTTACTTAGTTACCTGCAAAATATGCAATACATGACAAGCGCACTATAAAAAAAAAAAAAAAAAAAAAAAAAAAACTTATTAAAATTATCCTTGATAAAAACTCATCAACATACAGTTTTCGGCGGATGAAAATTTATGTCCCTAAGAGAAGTTATACTGCATTTTACATAAATTGAAAATTAACAATATTTCCTGTTTGCCCTTTTTTCGCTTATATTTAATATTATTTAATAGATAAAAAATGCTTTCGCCTTTTTCTTCTCCTTCCATGCACAGGGACACACAACAATAAAACCATTTCGAATATTTTATTAGTTAAAGACAACATTTGAAGACTTTGTTCGCAAAAGTTGAAAGTCGATGTTGTTGTTAGTTTAATAAGTTTACAATTCATGCGCAAAACACAAACTGAATCCCGTTAAGTAATCAAGGCGTGAAAACAAACTCGTAGAAATCTTATTATTCTGCGCATCATCAACACTTGGCTTGAAATAATAATTTTAAAAGTAATTTCGCCGAGAAATGACTTCAAATCGCTTATCAGGCGATTCGAAGGAAAGAGAATATCAAGACATTAAGCGATAAAAACACTTAACAATGTCAAGTCCGGGCAGATTATTAGACGTATATATGCTAACCTCATGCGAAAGTAATAAAATTAGTTTTAGGAAATATTTTTTAGGAAAGTCAGTCTTAGCAATTTCTTGTGAAACTGTAAAAAATTGATTTCTGGAGCATTCCCTTGCTAATGAATACCCTCTTGCTTCAGTTAAGATCAAGTTTTGTAGTACCTTTGTCCCTCAAAAGGAGACCCGATCGCAGAAACCTAAGTTTGGATGCATAAAACTGTTACTCGTTTGCTTTAAATGGCCGAGATCGGATCTAAAGTATTCGGCGGATCAAAAATTTCTAGTGTTGAATAGAGGGAAGCATGGATGCTTGAATTACGACATGACGAAAAATAATTTTTCGTTAGGTTTTTTGTTTTTACTTTACTGAAGCATTTTAATGAAGAAATACTTAAGGCGGTTGTTCTGCGATCCTTAAAGTTCTTTAAAGTTATTAGCGCGTTTAATTTTAGTGAAAATGAAGGACTGGTTTGGAAAATTCATGGAGTCTATTAATATCTATTTGTGGGTTCGTAGGCATTTTATCACATGCCGCGAAGATGCGAAATGACGTAGAAAGCAATTAAATTGAATTTCTCCAACATCTACTGGAAAGTTACCGGCAAATACTCACTCATTCACTCATTCATTTTTAATTTCTCTACTCGACTAGTAGATCCCTTTAGAATGTGTTTATGTTCATATTAATACCGTTACTCAACAAAAATACGTTAATGTAGCTTCAGTGAGCCAAGCGTTGAATAGATTTGAAGGTAAGAGCGATTCGAAAGCTTTTCGAATTTAATGCTTTTGCCAAGAAATTGAAAGTTAAAAATGGAGTTTTTGTTTTTGGTTATGAGTTCAGTTACCGAGTAATACACTTTTTTGTCCCAGTTATACACTTTTGTCGAGTTATACACTTTCGTCATTCTGTCGTTGAAAAATACAAGAAAAGCCGCCCTTTCTACCAAAGAGAGAGAAAATTGTGGACAAAATTGAACAAAAAGTTCAGTGACTGCAGGTTAATGGTAAAAATTAATAAGAAATATATTGCAAAAAAAAAAAAAAAAAAAAAAAACAAATCTATAACACTTTCTAGGATTTGGAGCATGTTTCTAATAATTTTCATTTTTTTCCTTCCAATTTTTTTGGTTTCCAGGAATAAATTTTTTACACCCTACATCACTTGTGGTACGAGGGTATATTAAGCTGGTGGGAATGGAGACAATACCACGAGGGCCTTAAAACAGATGCAAATTTTATTATACTAACTGGACTTGTCCGTCAGTCTGTCTGTTCGGTTTCTTCTTTCTTTGTTCAACCTACAGGTCATAAAATGTTCAGATATTTTCTATTTTGGGATTAGTTTGCTTTCCGGTTAGTAACAGGCAGATATACATATAAATATTCTTCATATTTTTAATCATTCTCAGATTTTGAATTGATTTGACTGTCGATCGTGTTTCTTTTTTTTTTTTTTTTTTTTTTTTTTTGTTGAAACCGAAAACTGATATTTTAATTACACCTAAAAAAGATTTGTCAAATGGAAATGGTCCGGCCTGGGGAGGAAGAGCAAAGAATTTTCTACTAGTTATGCTTGATTTCATGACTTTGTATCATATTCAGTACATCGGAGCAATAGCCACAATAGTCTCTAATATCAATTTCGTAAAAGAAACCACGAAAATGCCGTCTGACTCGCGACGTATCTATGCCGTTGCTCAACACACAGTCATACATATCTTAAACTTTGTTAAACCAAGTAAACCGATAAAAGCTAAACCTTTCTTTCACATAATCGCTCAAAGAGAAACTTTTAAAGGAATTCTCCACAATTTCCATCGCTTGCTTACTTTTCGCCCCTAATAACAATTTCATCTTTCTTTTAACAAAGATTATTTCTTTCTTTCCATGCACTCAAGTTTTGTCTCGATGAGTTGAGCCAATCTCGCCCTGTTGCAATTCATTAATAGCTGTCATCTTTGTTAGTTGAATGTATTCTAACTAAAAATACAAAGCATTTTGGTTTTGAGAAGACATGTTTTCACTTTTCATCACGATCATGTTGCTCTCTGTTTCCTTCGACCACAATCCATAGACTAATTGAAAAAAGTTAAACCAATAAACATGACATTAAAGCCAGCTTCGTAGATAAAGTATAAAAAATAAAGTAGAAAAATTTCGTCATTATGTGTGCAATTTCCTTATCTGCATGAGTGCTGCATAGTCCGTTGGAGATATAAGCGTTTACAATGAACGGCTTAAGTGACTTAACTTCTTTCTTATTATTATTGTTAGAGCGAAGTTAGAAATTCTAGGATCAAAAAGAAGAATGGGCTCCAGCAACTAAGACTATCGGTTCCCTGTTTTTCAAAGGAACATTATACGGTTAGTCTAGGCGCTCTCATAAAGTTATATAATTTTCAATACGCGCACACGACTAGAGACGGTCCGAAAACGTATCTATAAATACAAGGCATTTTTTTTTTTTCTTTTGGCATGCGAAAGAAGCTATCATCCTACGCTAATGCAATCTTTACCTAACTACTTCAACCGCTTTTCTCTTTTAAATGAAATTATGAAAGAAACAAAGCCTCTACTAAATCTCATTTTTTTTGATAGACGATATTGAGCATAAGCTATTTGTCTGTGCATTGTAGAACTCTTCAGACTCTTTTAAATTAAATGAATCAACTTTTCGATATCATCAATCAATCAAAGATTTATTCTTCGCGCTTATACAACTAGATATATATATATATATATATATATATATATATATGTTGCAATATTATTCTTAATATTTGTAGTTTTCCTTTTATTGTCTTCCTTCGGTTATTTTGCTTGTAAATTAATAATTAAATATAATTACACTTAAAAGAAATATTTGTAAAAATAAATTTATTCTAATTTCACACATTTATATATATATAAATATACAGACATATGAGGCACTTGGGAAAATCGAAAAATATCAATTGACTAGATTTTAAAATCTATAAAAACGATTATTAAATTATTATATATATATATATATATTACATATACATAGATATAAATATATATATATATGTATATATGTATATATACACTGGCAAATAAAAAAAAAAATAAAAATCCCTGATAGTTATATAAATGAGCTGTTTATACTAAAGGCAACTTATAAATATATATAAGTCCAGTTGCCAAAAAATAAACTAAGTCGTGTAGCAAATATAAATTATATATATTTGAAAAGGAATACTTATATGTATGTAAACGGCTCAAAAAAAAAAAAAAAAGAAGAGGTTTTTCATCTTTTTTGTAAAAAATTTTAACAGTCTTTTTGTTGTTATATTCTTAGCTTACTTTGCATTGTCAAATATGTGTAAAAGTCAAGTTACTGATCCTGCCATAAAGAAATGTAATCCAAAATTTCCTCATCATCTGGTGTGCAATCGTCGTCGTTTAACTGAAAATTGTCATACGGCTCGAATTTCAGTTGTAAATGAGCATTAAGTTGATGATGGACGGCGGTTTGTGGTGATAATTGTTGCTGTTGCTGTTGCTGTTGCTGTTGTTGTTGCTCTTGCTGTTGTTGCTGCTGCTGCTGCTGCTGCTGTTGTTGTTGTTGTTGTTGTTGCTGCTGCTGTTGCTGTTGCTGCGACGACTGCTGCGTTTCTATATTATGATGATCGTATGTACCCGAATCGAAAGATAAGCTTGAGTTGAAGGAGGAAGTGGGCGAATTGCAATCATTATCCAATTGCGTATTATGCTGCGGCGAATATGAACTTAACGATACCGGGGATAATAGGGTGGTGCTCTGATTGAAATTCAATTGCTGAACAGCATTTGAGGCTTCTAATAGCGATTGCAAGTTACTATTATTGTTCGAATTTGCGCCGCTGGAGTGAGTGTAATAAAGTGAACTATTATTGATGCCGGTTGGTAAGGATGACGTTGCACTTGTATTTGAATTAATAAAATTATTATCTGCTGTACTATTAACATTGCTGCTGCTTGTCTTACAACTATTGACTGCTGACGACGAATAGCTGAGATTGTTCGAAATGTTGACGGAATTATTGCTCGATGTAATAACAGCACCGTTTAAATCATCAAGTAGGTCTTGCAAACGTCGTATATATTCAACAGCTATACGTAAAGTGTCGACTTTACTAATTTTTTTATGCGGACCACGACCACCACCCTTAGTTAAATCGGCAATTATTGTTTGCGGTATATGCTGACGTAAACGAGCAAAACTATTATTCACTTGTTTAACACGATTACGTTCGCGAGCGTTACGTCTTAGTACTGATTGAGTTTGATCGTTATTATAAGGCACAGAACGTTGAGTATATTTTCGTAATTTTGCCTCCTCACTAGTGTGAGGAGGTGCTGGCGCGATATTTTGAAATTTCAAAAGCTTTGTTGCTGCCGTCGTTGCCATCGTGTTGGTTACCAAAAGTTTGTTAGTTGTACAACTCACACTGGACATAATGCTTAATGTTATTATTATTAGATTTTCTTACTTTCAACGAAAAACACGTAAGTGATTTGCAAAAAAAAAAAAAAATAAAATATTTAATGATTTTTATGTGTTTTCCTTTTTTTGTGTGCTTTTGTTCTTTTTTTTTTTTTTGTTTTTAAAATTTTTTGTTTTGGACAAAATGTTAGGAAAATGTAAAGACAACAAGTTGATCCTACAACACTTTGCTTAAGAATGAATCCCTTCGTCCTAAACCTTTGCATTAAGTACTTTAGTTGAATCGTTGCTAAGGTTTCCTTACTCCCGTCACTAACAAGTATGTATGTTTGAATATATAATATAAAACAAATAAAGAGCGCACACAACAAATGAGCATTTAATACCTGTCCGATCACAGGTAAAAGGTAAAAATCAACAAAACTTTAAACTCAAAGAGACAAACGTTTGACGGGTAAGAGAAGAAAGAAGAAGATGGTAAGAAAATAAGATCATTGTTAAGAGAATTTCGCTCTTGATAATTCCTCTCTCCCACTCGCTCACTCTCTATCTCTATCTCTCTCTCTCTCTCTCTCTCTCTCTCTCTCATTCTTTCTGATTCGATTTTAAATAAACAAAGTTGTTATCAAAATCTACAAAAGAATCCTGAAGATTTTTTTCTTAACTTGGGAACAGTTTTCATGCTGACAGGCTTTACCCCTACTTTACAAAAAAAAAAAAAAAAAGAAATGAAACGAAACCTGCACTCTTTGCAAAACCTTTCCCTTAACTACTTTATGAAGAGAAAATCTTTTACTTAATCAGTTGATTAATTGATACTCAATTTTAATCAACATTTGAAATCTTTTTCATTAACTGTAGATGAGTTTCGACATAAACTTACAAAAATCAATAACAGAAATAAAAAAAAAAAAAAAAAAAAAAAAAAAAAAAAAAAAAAAAAAAAAAAAAAAAAAAAAAAAAAAAAAAAAAAAAAAAAAAAAAAAAAAAAAAAATGCATAAACAATAAATAAATGCATAAATAAACAGACGAAACGAAGAAAGCAAAAAAATCGCAATAAAATCTTCTTCATTAACCTTAAAATTCTGCTTAAATTGAAAAACATCTTCCGATCTGAATGCATTCCCTGAAAATACGTAAGTGTTATAGGTTTTTCTACTTCTATCAAGCAACTCAATCAAAACTTATAATTTCATTAAAATTTTTTAAATATTTTCAAGTCTACCACATGATGTCGGAGAAATATGCTTTACTGTGTTAATCAATTTAAGACTTTTATGATACACGATTGGTGTTCATTCATTCATATCTCTACATCGTCGCCGGCACTAACAGCGACAACAGTAATATTCATGTGAGATAGCGTATGATGGAATGAGCAGAAAAGTTTTGTTTCTTTTTTTGTTTTTTGTTTATTTGTTTTTTTTTTGTTTTCATGGGATAAAAACTGTGAACTACAGAAACTACTTAAGTATGCGTAAGCGTCACTCAATAAAGGTGTTCAAACAATTTCATTTATTTCTCTAATTAAACCATCAACAAGTTAAAAATATTTCTGCAAATGAATCAAAAAATACAAAGAAAAAAAAAAAAGCAAAAAGCCCATTAAAGAGTCAACGCAATAAACTTTTAGTAACTCGTGCTTACTTAAGACCTTGAATTTTTCCCTTTTTCTTCTTGTCCTCTCTACACTATACAAGCCACGACAATTTCGTATTTCCTCGCTTTCTAACGCCACTGAAAAATTATCTTTTACCCTTTTGCTGCTTTTTTTTTTTTTTTTTTCTATATTTATTTATGTAGTTTTTTTTGTTGTTTTTTTTTGTTTTTTGTTTTTGTTTTTTTTGGTCAAATTTCACCAGGTGTTTTAGTAACATTTGTGTTTCACTTTATTTGAATTTTCTTTCAAAATGCGTTATAAAAGGAAAATCTTTGATAATTTTGAAAACCTCGTGTTCATTTTCATCTATTCTTTTACATATTCATCATCAAAATGGCAAGAATTAATGCACAGTGCTTTTCACTTAAAAGGTACAATGATTAGTGATTAAGAGCGCTTAAGATACATGGCCTGAAGGCTTGAAGCGATATTTGCTGTGAAAAAATTTCACAAGTAAGTGAAGGTGTGTGTTCCTTATAGAAAAATTCAATATTTTATTAACCTATTAGGTGCTTGTGTTGTTTAGTAGTATTGGTATTAATTGTTAGGTAAAAGATATAATTTTTTTCTTTTCTAGTGTCATTCTCTTAAGCAAATAATCTAAATACGCATTTTTATTAGATTCATTTAAAGGAAAAGGATTATGCGTTTTCTGGTAATTTTTTTTTGTTTTTTTTTTTTGCCATAACTAAGCAATTAATGGAGAACTTTAATGTTGAACTTCAGATTTGAAACCACGACAAGTGTGTTGTTCGAGTCGAGTTGATTAGTCGAGAGTAATTTTTTGAATTTACTAAATGAGAACACGTTTACACATCTGAATGCTTAAATTAAAGGAAACGTACTGTAAGTGCATCCTGTACGATATTCGTCATGATCTATGGCAAATTTTATTCACCAACAGTTGTCAACTGTAAACTGAAAGACAATCCTTTAAATTTTGCATTCTTTTTTTTTCTCTTTTTTTTTGTTTTTGGCGTCATTAACACTTTCTTTTGTTGAGTTTGGTTCCCAACTCTTTTGCGGCTTTTATTCAAATAAATATTCTTTAGTTTCGTTATGCATGTGCGTGTGACTTGAATTTGAAAAATCGTTTTTTCTATCAATGTGCGTTTGACAGCTCGAGAACAATTTTTCCTTTTTTTTTTTTTTTTCCTTTCTTGTATTTATTTATCAGTTTGTTGTGTGCCCAGGCACGTCAAAGGCTATGCGCTTGCACTGCGGCTTAGGTTGCGGGAAAAGGGATGGAAAACCTAAACAAATAAATATTCGCCAAATGTAATGTACACTAAAAAGTTGTTGCTTTTCTTAAACGAATAAATTCACAGGAAAATTTTCGAAAATTTTTATCAATATTTTTATGAGAGTAGAAAAAACCAACTAATTTTCTATCTCTTGCAAGTAAGTGAGTGTCAATCAAAGCTCTTTTAATCATGAATAATGAAATATAATTTATTTCTTCCTAGAATTCGTTTTTTTCCTTTTTTAGTTGCGATGAAAAATATTCGTTTCGTAATTGTAGTTGTAATCTCCCCGCCTATAAATCATTCTGAATTGTTTGGTCTGCACGATCAGGAAGTATCGTCGTGAATACCATCGTGAATTATTATTTCGCTTTCAAGCTCGTACATTGTTATTGTACTTGGCTGATGAAGGTCACGTACGATTCCAGCAAATTGTAGAGAATCTTCTCCGCTATATTTGTGTGTCTGCAGCACTAAAAAGGAAACTGTTTTTCGATTCGAGAAAATACAGTTTTGCAAATTTACTTTCCCCACCTTCCTGTTGCAGAGATTAGCCATTGGCCTGTAAAAAAATTGAGCAAAAAAACTGAGCAACACCGCAGCGTAAGACCAAATTTCCTGTTAAAAGGAAAGTATCGATGAAAATATTGATTTTTATTATATGACCAGATTCATGTTTCTCGGCTACAATTCAAGAGATGTCGTAAAAGCAATCCAAGCGGAAATTGTCATCCCTTTCTTCTTTTTATTTTATATTTCTTGGCTTCTCCGTTGGACATACATGCTCCTCCTTTCTATTATAATGTAAAAAGAAGAAGAAATTATCTTTAAAAACAGTCGACAATTATTAAAGCTTCCATTTTGAATATGCGTAAGATGATTAGAAAGAATTTTTACTTCGAGGTTTTCGGTGAAAAATAAAAAAGAAATGAAAGCAAAAGAAGCCTGCAAGTGCTGGGGACTTGCGAGAGCATAACAGACAGTTTCAAGCTTTCGTCTTCGAAGTTGAAGTCGGCCAGCAATATGAAAAGTTGCAGACTACTGCCTCAGTTCTCATCAACATAAGAATCTTTACAAAATACAAACTGAGCTAAAACGAGTTCTAACAAGACCGATGGTTATAATATAAGAATTGTAAGGTCGCGTCAATCAGATTGATTAACACATTTGCAACCGCTGACGTGAATTCACGCCCTGCAATTTCTGTTTCTGGACACGGCAGTATTAGGTTTTTTTACTATAACCGCTTGTGTAGGACGCACTAATGTACAGATGCAGATATGTCCCGATATTGTGATATTTCTTTTTTGGTCGTAGAAGTGGAAAAACTTGCCAGTTGCGAATGTATTAGGCAATGTGCTAAGTACTTCTAATGATATGGGCTCGAACCGCTCTGTACGTTAACCAGATAGATGTTTCATGTTTTAAATCCCGACAATCCCCGAATCCCAAGGTAAGCACAATTAATGAACTAAACCAAGTCTTGGTACAATTTATAGTTTAGGATTTAAGTTGTGGTTTTTCTCTTTGTGGAAGATCATAGTCTTCAAATGAACTCCATTATGATATAAGTGCGTAAATAATTATGTGCGTATTTAACTCGGCTATATAAAATAGTAGGAAGCTTTCATTGTGGACGTGTGCGTGCCTTCCAATTAGACCCATCTTTTGTTATTTCAAACTATTTAGAATCGCTTTTTGAATTGATCTAAGCTTTTCTGTCCGTCTGTCCGTCTTATCGTCAACCCACAGGCCGCAAATTTAAAGATATTTTGATATAATTTAGTACACAGACATGTTTTGATCCAAGAATGAAGTTCGAATTAGACCGCTTTTCGACCGCTTACCATATAATGTAAAAGAGTTTGTGTTGAAAAATCCTATAAGTGTGGTAAGCGTAGCAGTGTAGAGTATTTAATGGTGGGATATGTCCCCCAATATTGTTTCATTTTTTTTTTTGAAAAAGTTTTGTATTTACAGAACAATTTTTTCTTCTATTAGCAACTGGAACTTTGGCGTGGCACTGGTAATTGCTACTACTGTTACTGCTGAACAGAATTCAGTCTAAGGTCGATTTGAAATGAGTCTTATATCTGACTTATATCCTAGTGATCGAAAAGGCTTTTTTATTACAATTATGAAAGGGCTATAAAGTTAACGACACTGAGATATGGTTAATCGGTATTTGTTAAAGCATAAGCTGGAAAAAAAGGACGACACACGTTACGTATATTTTCAAATGCGAAGGGAGAAAAAAAAATTCGAATTTGATGAAACATAAATTGTTAAATAATCCTGCTACAAAATATTCGATTTAAGTTCCACTTAATTTTAAAATTAAGTTCGATTTGTAATGTAGACAATTGGCAACAATATGCATTTAATGTAATATTTAATTTATTAACAATATCACCTTATCTTAGATACTTAGATCCCGAAATGGTTGATAAAGGGAATGCTTACGTGCAAAAGACAGATGGGACTTGCAATGTAATCGCCGAATTTAATGCGTCTTCTAATTTAAATTGCAATTCTAATAATCTCTTGCAATTTCGATAATGAAAACGATGTATAACTGAAGAAAAACTATGTTATAGTTATAGTTTTCAATTGTCTCTATGTTGCCTGGTTTTCGCACACCTTAATTTAAGATAGTTAGTAGTTAGTAATACAATACTAGAGAAAATCAAAAAATAAGTATGCATCGAGGAAAGAAAAAAGAAACAATTGGATGAGAGGCATTTAAACATGAAAGCAAAAGGCAGATGTTTTCATAGTGACCGCAACTAATGACCTGTGCCACTGAATTGTGAAGAAGAAGAAGAAGAAGAAAAAAACCAGCCATCGGGAACAAAAACGAGAAAAAAAACAAATGAAAATAAATAAATAAAAATAAATAAATAAATAAATAAACAAAAACAAGAAATCAAATATTAAATCAAACGAATGCAACCAAATTCAAACAGTTAATCTCTTGAAGCAAAATAGCCAGACCATCTGACAGACAGACAATTCAACAGCAATCAGACAGATGTAGACTAGTAAACACACTAAGCGTAGTAGACGCTTAGAAGACGCATTTTATAGTTTGTGTTTTTTTTTTTTTCTTTTCTCGTTTTGACTGGAAAAAAAGAAAAAAAGAAGAGAACGATTTTTGGGCACAAGTTTAGCGAACGGAAAGAAAAAAAAAAGTCTATATAAAAAGCATTGATAGCTATCAGTAGCCGTTCGGTCAATTTCGAAGTGGTGAGATTATATTATAAGTCGAAGACACACGAACGAACAAACCATACATTTAAGCGAACAAGAAAAAAAAAAAAAACAAGTAAGAAAATTAAATTCGGTTGTGGCCGAATCGTTTACACCCATCACCGTCTGGTCTAAAAAGACCAGAAAAGTAAATAAAACTACATTTCCATGCTCTTTAATATGGAGCGGGTACGACTGATTTTTTTAAATTTCGAAATAAAAGTTTCTGTGCGCGCATAGACGTGTGCACGTTGTAAACGTGTCCTTGAAAAACTTTAAGTCACTTTCAAATTCTTTTGCAAATTTGTAGGCGATATAGAAATTTTCGTTAGCCATAAATATTGCATGGTTAGGCAGACAGAAATCTGGACCGACGTACATGTGTACCAAATTTGAAACTGGCCAAGAATTTATAGGCTTTATGGGGTTTTTGAAGCTTGTTTCTGCCTCTAAATTTTCATACTCTATAGCGCGTACGCATGGCCCACTTTTTTTTAAATTGTTATGTAGGTGCTACAGCATCGCCCATAGAATATACAAGTGATCAAAAAACCAATATTTTATTCTTTTTTAAAAACAGCATTACTCTCAGTTTACATGGTGCTGTGCGCGTGTGCTTCCACCGATTTGGCCCATTTTCAACACCAACTTGCGTGCAAGAGCTTCCGATGTTTGTGTTAAATTTATGGTCGAAAGCTCCATTTTTGCGGTTAGGAGAACGTTTACAATAGACATTACACAGACAGACGGACAGACGGACAGACGGACAGACGGACAGACGGACAGACGGACAGACGGACAGACGGACAGACGGACAGACGGACATAATTAAACCGATGTAGAATTTGATGCTGATCAAGAATGCATATACTCAGTGGGGTCTCTGATGCTTCCTACTGGGCGTTGCAAAGATTTTACCAAAATGAATATACCCCTTATCCGTCGGTGATGGGTATAAAAATGTAAATTTCGTAATGAAAAGTTACCCCTTTCTTGTTTCTACACCAGTATAAAAACAGTAAAAATTTTTCAAAATAACTTAACCCTTAACTTAAAGTATAGCAACGAAAAGAAGAAAAAAAGAGGAATAAAAAAAGAAAAGGGAAACTGCCGCCATTAACGCGACTGCTTGCTGGTGCCCGAGGAAAGTGTGGCTATTAAAACTGCATCCCCTAGCTGAAATTGGTGATCCATTCAAGCAGTTTACGAACTTTAGTTTTTGTATACACTTTCTCAATGCTACGTAGCTTTGTATAGGTTCTGCTTAGTACTCACATATGCTTAATATCTGTTTATATTTGTATCGGTTTATATTTGTATCTCATAAATACACCTGCCACGCGCCGTCAATGTTTTCTTTATGTATATCTTTGCCACCAAACGATCGTTGTTACGCGGTACTGTCACTCTATCACAAAAAAAAACAAAGAATAACGCTCGTACAAGAAAATAAAAAGAAATCTAGAGAGAATATACAGTCGCAGATATACAGGTTCATTACGTGTGGTTATGTGAGGGTTCCTTAATGCATTGGGGTGTCCGCGCGTTTAATTAAAATATTAACTGAAACCATGACAACATTTAATGCTGTAAATGTAATAATAATAATAATAATAATAATAATAATAATAATAACAACAACAACAACAGCAGGAATCACTAAAATTTTAATGACATGCAACGCGCGCGCGCGCGCGATAGCAAAAGTTTCAAAATTTTCCTTTTTTTTACTTACATCACCGACAGGTATATTAATTTTGGAGTTACTTATGCCAACACAAAATCTTTAAATATCATTTTCTACACCAAAGCGATTCTGTCCTCTCTTCTAGTTTCCAACCTGAGGATACGAAAGTTTTTGTAAGTCTTAGTACAAACCAATATTTTTAAAGTCCACTTTCCGAGATATGAAACGACTCTGATGAGTCCAGAAACACTTAAAGAGCATGGTGTACCGGTGAGTAAGATCATCCAAGAGGGGGGCGAAACTATGATAACTTTTCCATTTGGTTAGCATGCGGGCTTTAATCACGGCTCCAATTGCGCTGAAACAACGTATTTTGCAATGGAACAGTGGATTGAATATGGCAAGCATGGCAGCCAATGTACATGGATCGATGGATACTTTTGTCAAACGCTTTCAACCGGAACTCTATCAAGGCTGGCTTGCAGGCACCGATTATGGCCAACATCCCGAATTTCTACCCAACACAGTAGCACCTTCTCCGTTAGCCTTATCTTTGCATGTGTTAGATAAAAAAAGTAATGAGAACACTGGTTCCTATATTCCAAAGCATGCATAAAGCAAATGAAAAAGCAATGTAAACCCAGTAAAGGGAAATCGTTCCAAGAATGTAATCCTGATTTGGACTTTGATGCAATGCAATACAAGGGAATCCCAATGTACCAGATGACGTTAAAGATGGGATTACCGAAAGCGTTTCAAGTTTAGATGCCGGAAAAGACGAGGCAGCTACTAGATGATGCGAACGGCACTACTGAGTTATGCCCGAGCAATTTCAAAACTAAAACGAACTTTTAGCCCACAAAGACGATGGTACGGAAAAAGAGGGTCAAGGTGACTTTGAGAGAAGACGAAAGAAATGCAAATCAGATAAAGAATATGATTACGATTGGCTTGGTACACGCAAAAGCACTGCTAGAAGACGTAATCGTAGAGACAAAACTAATTTAAAAGATAACTGTTCCGTATCAGCAGCATCGTCGACATCTTCGTCTTCTACTCGGCAATGCGAACGCCCCTATGCCCGAGCAATTTCAAAACAGAAAACGAACTTTTACCCTATACGGACGAGGATACGGATGAAGAGTGTGAAGACGATTTTGAGAGACGTAGAGACGACTTCCGTATCAGCAGCATCGTCGACATCTTCATCTTCTACTCACAAAGGTAATCGTCGTGATTTCATCTTGAAACTAAATCAGTCATCTCAACAATAACAACAACAGTAGCTATAGCTAACGCGAATGGCAACAAAGTCGATAGGTTTTCAGCAAAAAAATCGAATGACATGCGATTCCATTTGTTCAGACAATTGTTTCCATATCTTCTACAACATTACCGCTGTAGAGGAGCCGGCAAGTCAAGCAAGAGGCAGGAGTCAACAATAACAGTTACTTGAGAAAACAGAAATCGCACAAAGTACACACAAAATTGTTATTTATAGCAACACGAGACAGCTATAATTGATTACTATTTTATTATTAGAAATGATTTATTTGTTTATATAGGAATTTAGAATTTAAAAAAATTCTTATTGGACGATCAAAGGGCCAGAGGAGAAAATGGTGAAATAAAAGAATTTTACTTTATTTAGTTTGTCTGCCCAACAACAACATGGGAAGAGGTATAGTAATAATTTTTGCCATTCTATTTGGATTAACGAGGAAGTCATACGCGTCAGAGTGATATCATAGGGCGATCTGCAGACGTTGCTCTACAACGGAATGCTCTTTTAATTGCGAAAACAAGGACAGACCGCTGAACTATACCTGGAATGAATTCTGCAAATCCAGTTGCAATGGGAATGGATGAAAAATATTGTCAGAGTTTTCTCATCAACAAAGCTAAAAACCCTAAGCAGATGATCTAGACTAAGTATTAAAATTTGCAATTATGTTAGAAATATATTTAGAAGAAGCAGATGGGGATAGGCAGACAATTATTTTCGTGAGGGAGAGGAATTCCTTTGGTTTTGTTAAGAATCTGCGGATTATTTCGATATCAATGAAGAGTAAGTCAGTAAGTAAGTTACAGTTTTTTTTTATTTTCGAAGCTTTACA
Organism: Glossina austeni; assembly: GCA_000688735.1. Classification (NCBI taxonomy): domain Eukaryota; kingdom Metazoa; phylum Arthropoda; class Insecta; order Diptera; family Glossinidae; genus Glossina; species Glossina austeni. Next base: position 2,818,030 of record KK502401.1, read on the forward strand.
CGCTAGCGAAACAGCGAAAACAGTCTAGCCAGCTAAGCGAAGCTTTCCGAATAACTGCTATAGAAATCACTTCACTGTATTACATATCATGGAATCACAATTCCCTTTAACCAATGAACGTCAGAGTAAGTGTAGTATGGAACTGGGTTGTAAGGAAACGACTTGACAAAGTGACAAAAATATTTTCTACGACACATTCATAATGATAAAATTTTATGAAGAAATCCGACAAAGATGGATGGACGGATCATGGCATAGACATTCGTCATAAACAGTTACCTGGTTAAGCAGCAAAGAGATCAATTGTAACGACAATATTGCCGTTAATTGCAGCCAGCTTCAGAGATTTTAATCTTTAAAAGTCAAGTTCAGGTATGAAAATGGATTCCACACTCCACTCTCCATTCTACTTTTTTTTTCTTTTTTTGTTTTTTTTTGGATAAATGAAAATATGGATATTAAGCCAGCAAAAGTAACTGCAGAGTATAGAGATCAGTGTGCATGACATTTCCCCACAAATGCTTATATAAAGCCGATATTCAATTCTTGTGACTTGTGACTTGTTTCGTTTAAATTCCAATCCCCGATTGCACAAATGTGTTTACTCGGGTCAAATATCGATTTATTCAGTGATAAGAATTTTATATCCTTTCTGAGACAATAACTCATATAACAAAACTAGATAAGTATTAGCCTGTGTTGAAGAGCTTATTAGAATATTGTCGTTCTAAAAAAAATGCTCGATTACATTTCACATGGAATCTCATCGCACATTACCACTAACCCTTCATATTTTGTGATGGGATATTAAAAAAATTTAAAAGGAAAAATTTTCCGAAAAATTATTATAAAGAAAATAAAGAATTTAGTCCCTTTTCCCATTTTCTTAATTATACTCCTTGCCGAAAAGTATACATAACTCTGTTTTACTTACGGCACTTATAAATATGCTTTATTTTTTTTTTTTTAAGTCATAGAAAAATGGACCGGAAAATATATGCAGATACATATCTTCCATTTAAACTACACTTCTAGTGAAATGGTTCGATTCAATTTATTTTCTACCATCTACTATAAGAAGTGTATATAGACATATCGAGGTCTAATATCGCATATATTATACATTTTAGTTCTGATCTTCTGCGAATGTGGATTATAAACTGATTCATACTCAATTAAAAGTCGTTTGATCACTTATTTGAGATTATTAAGAGTCACCTTTGATCTCACTCTATATACCTTGGATAGTAGTTAAGAGCTTTGGGTCTTCTTCTTCTTCTTTAAACAGATTTCACTAATTTAGAAACGCTACACAACTTGTAAATTATTTTATGCCAGGTATGTGGATATAAGGAACCGGAACTTTTGTATAGTTAGTCATACGTTTATTGTCTGAAACCGATAAGAAATATTTTGTTCGAAGTGTTGCCCGTTGTTTTTTATACATTTTTCCCACATGTCTGACAAGTTGTGGAATTTACGCCCAAAGAGCTACTTCGGTATGCTTTCGCTAGAAGTGAAGCGCTTCTTAGCGAATGCGTGTCCGCAACGATGCAAACAAATGGTAATCGGAAGAACTCCAGTTTGCACTTTCCCTTTGAGTGCTTCCAGCTTATCGCGAATCGATTTTGTCTACGGATGATGGATGGATGGAATTCACGCGATAAATAAAAAATCACCCTATGTCGCCATATGTTTTTGATATTTCGCTCCGTTTTCTAACCCGAAACGGTTCAAAACGATTAGTTATTGTTGGTAACGTTTGGTATTAACCGTTTCACTTGACTTTAACAGCTAATAACAGACCACACTCTTCCAGTTCCATCAGCTACACAATATCGTCTTCCTATGAAAGCGATTTATGCGATCATACACACAATGTGGATGGCACACCCGTCGGGATCCACCGGTGAATTTCAAACTAGACCCACTTCTTATCTTCAGTTAGGATATGATTCAAAGAAGACTTTCTTTTGTATTGTTTGGGTAAAAGAAAAATACTATCAGCCAGTGCTCTTTGTTTGGTACAAAACTCGCCGTCTTCGTTGTTAAGAAAAAACATTTCCGCGTTGTTCGCATTCGTTAGTATCAGGACTGCTTACTGTGATGCCAAATGTCCAAATTTTAAAAAACAAAAACCCAACTTAAGTCATGTATGTCCCCTTCACGGGGTGTTACGACGATGTAATCACGAATTGCGATTTCACACTCACTCACGGGTAGTCTGACCCGTCATTTAAGAAAATAGAAGTCAATTGGGAGCTCTTCGATAGAAGATTTATTTCTCCAGCATTCTCCAAGCATTTTGAGATTTGCTCTTTATAAGTTAACCAACTAAGCTTTCTTCGATTTCGAGAATTTCGGCGACAGATAGACGGACGGACGAATATTAATAATACGATAATATCAATATATGTAATAATATATTTATATATAGATGTTGTTGTGAACTTACTGATGAACCTATGAAAGTGGAAAATTGTTGGCTGCAATAGGATATCGAGCAACAAAATACCGATTGAAGGAAGACAATAAATCCCTATGGTTATGCTGAGAGCAAAGCAATGTGATCGGGGTTTTGCAAACGCATTTGTAACTTAAATTTTCCTTTATAGCAGAGACAATTTTAGATTCACTTAAGATTACTTTTCGTTTTTGAAAAGTTTTCATAAAATTCTCATCTACGTGTTGGGTATTAAACTATTCGGCATAAGCGCAACGAATAGTTCTTGCGCTTATTTATTTTTCTTTTTTGGGATTTTTCCAACATTTATCCTGGCTGCTTTTAATATTCGGACGTGTTTTTTTTTTTATAAAGCGAGAAAGAAAACCATTAATTAAATTGCTTATATAAGTTTATACGTATACATACATACATACATACATACATACGAAAATAATTCAGTCCTTACTAAAAACTTTAGATATATTAATATTTTTTGTATGTAAACTAGTACAAGTCCGTTGTTGTTGTACGTGTTGTGCCTGCATAAAAATAACAACAAGTTATTTTTTGTTGGTTAGTGCTGGTGATTATTACCGTGAACAACAAGCATAAACACGTGCGCACGCGTCTACTACTACTACCACTATTACTACTACTACTACTACTACTACTACTTATATATATATATATTCCAAGTTTCCGGAACCACGCTTCAATATAATTTAACAAGAGCTCAAGCAAATGTAGAACACCTTTTTATAATCATTCAATGCTCTTTCAAAAGGGGTGTTGCCCTCACTTGATGAAATGTTGTATATTTTAAATTTGGTTTTTTATTTATTTATTTTTATTTTTATTTTTATATTTTACATGAATTTATTAAGCAAAAGCGAAATCTAAAAATAAAATTTCGTTTTAAAAATTAAAGTCAACCGCGTTCATTTTAGATATTATAGAGATAATTAACAAAGACTTGTCCTTTCACGGCAAATTGTTAGTGGACAGTTTAAATAGTTTAAAGCGCTAAACCAGACCAATGAGTGCAATTTCGCAGTGTGAGTGCGAGTGAAATTTCAACTCATTCGACTCATTCATTTGAATCAAGGTTCGTACAGGGTTCCTCGTTCTTCGTTTTGCAGTTGCTGAACGTAAACGTTTAATAAAACGCTTTGTATGTGGACTTTTCCCCGTAATACACAAACCGTATTCTAGAGTAGAGCGTCACTATTTCTGCAGCAAGTTTTTACTATTTTAACACTTTCTAAGCGATTGTCAAACGATCGAAATATTACATTGAACGTATGATGCCCTGGATGACACTTTTTTGCTATTTTACCTACACATGTTATTGCAACAGGATTACCGAATACAATACACGAAAGAGATAACCGTATACTATCTGACAATTATATGGATTCAATATGTCATTCTACGAACTTATTGAGTGATGTGTTGTCTGGGATAAGTTGCGTATTTAACACTTTCCTTATTTCATAAAAATTATTTATCATATTTTTGTGGCACTACGAACTCTTCTCGAAACACACTAAAATTTTTACAGTATGGATGAATGCTTTTTTTTTATTTTTTGCTTCTCGTTTTGAACACATACTTAATTTTTTTTAAATTATGAAAAAAAAGGGATTTCTCGAAAAAGAGGCACGCACCTAGGGGTCTAAAGACTCAATTTCGAGATCTCTCGCGCAAAATTATGGGACGAAAGAGACCGTAGGCAAGGCCGGGTCTCGGATAGTCTGGGGCTGGGCATAAGATCAGCCCAGCCCGGTAAGAAAGTTCCGATGGTCCGCCTGCCTCCGTAATGGCTGCTGTGCGTGTATTTCTTGAGTGTAGCTATCTGTGTAGCGTGTTTTGGATAAAAAGTCAAAGCCCCCTTTAGTACCGAATCAATTAGTTTTACATTCGTTGCATTAGTATCCATACGTTGCAGCCTCCGAGCGTCTGAACTTTTAACTATTTTACTCTAATATATTATTTCGTTACACGAAAGTGTGTGACTTTGACTAGATGATTAAAAATATTGGCGAAAAAGTTGTTCTTTTTCAGTATCGAGGTGGACGTAAAACAAGTGAACGTTCAGCCAAAATGTTCGAATATAAGAGGTTTTCCACTCAATCTAGAAAATTGCAATCGTTCGATCATGGGATCGGGCGCTGGTGACTGAAAAGTTTATCGAGATAGATTAACAACCTAAACTTTAAGTGGTCATAGAAAGGGAATTTCAAAAAACCATGAACGAAAGCAATTTTGTTTATTTATATAAGTAAACCTTTTTTAATAACACTAACCATTTAGGGTAAGTTTCCGAATCGTGTAAGAGGGTAATTGGGGATAGGAGAAAGAAGAGCCGAAAAGGGAAGAAATCAAAAGGCAAGGACCGCAGCCTAGTGAGTGTGTGCCTAACCGATAAGTGTTGCGGTTTGCCGGCTAAGCATTCACTACAGGATTTAAACCGGCGAACACTGTCTCGAATTTGTTTCAAATGTGCATGGGGTGGGGGTATCCCCCCATCCTGCTGTGGTAGGTATAAAAAAACATTCATTTTCGAATAAATTTTCCCCTTTTTCAATTTCGTGTTTTGTTAATGTCTGGGCAAACAAAAGCTAATCATGCGGTAAATTTTTCAAACGATAAAATTTGGGGCAATAATGCAATGCAAGCTATGTGTTCAATTTGTTCAGTGTATTGCATCACTGCATTAACAGTGTGTGATGCAAATGCGGTCATTAGCGTTGTGTGTTTAGCGTTAAAAGCGCCTCTCCATGTATTTATCTGATCTGCCTTGAATGCGTTAATAACTTTTAGGCGCTTATATGCCTCGTGAAATGATACTATGTTTCAAAAACTTCTATAGCTAACGTATCTTGCATCTGTTTTGACAGTGCTGTTCTATATATATATATATATATATATATATATATATATACATATATATATTGTACTAGAAAAGTGTTAATAAAATCGTATATGTCTTTAAAAAGGATATTTGTATTCTTAACAATTCTTTTAAATGCCAGATGGTTAAAAAAACTTGTTAACAACTCAATATGTCATTGGATCACATAAATGTTTAAGAAAATTATACAAAATTATAAATTTTGAACATAAAACTTTCCTAAATTGGCGCCACATAGCATCAAAACATAAAACATAAACGTTTTAATATTTGAGTATCGGTTCAATGCTTGTGCTGCGTGTGATTGTGTGTGACTGACCACATGAGTATATATATATATATATATATATATATATATATAAACTTTTCCTAGAATAGGAGCAAACAAGAAAGCAGGCTCGATACATGCATATAAACGTGTCGTCACAAGCCCAAGTGTGAAATATTTGGCACCTTTTGTGAAATTTTTATGCAATATTTTTCCCTTCTGACAAACACAAAATACAAGCAAAAAAGTTAAGCGATCCTTTGAAACGCCCATAGTTCGCAATTTATACAGTGCTTTGCCATTTAGTGAGCCCACGTCTAGTCTACCTGCACGCTTCTAGTTATAGGTTCAAAAAAAAAAAAAAAAATCAACTTTTAACAAAGAAATTGCATAAATGCCGTCAATTACTTAAAAAAATTAATATATAAAAGTTGTTACGGAGCTCGAAAGTATCGACATAATCTATGAATGGGAAACGATCATTTAATTTCCCCGACAATAAGCCCTAAGCCAACGCATGCTTAAACAGCAAAATGTTCGAAAATGTTATTAAGAATAAGTTTTTCATTTTACTTTGAATTTAGGATACGGTCCCGTTATGTATATATCGGGCATGCCATAAACGCCTTTACAATACGGAAAGTCTCTTATTATTTACATTATTTTTGTATTCTTTGACTGACCACATGATCGACAGATTCGTTCGGCAGTGAACTTGAAGTAGACTTTGAACTCGTTCTCGACTTGTAACGATGGATTTATTAGATGCTTTCGCAATGGTTTGCTAGAGAATCTCGTTAGAGTCTCTTTGTAATAATGAATGATTTCAATAAAATGCTGTCATTAGGGGCATCAAGAATGATATTATGTTTTATGGCATAAAAATCGTATAACTTGTCTTTGTCTTAATTTATTTATTTATTTATTTTTGTTTTGTTTTGTTTTGTTTTGTTTAAGAAAGCAAAGATAGCCCCGAAAACTAATTGGCTCGGTTAAGCAGTAAGTACTGTATCTATATATGTTTATATATACTTGTCGCCGCAGACTTGTTATGAAGCTCTAGATTTATACAGTTGGTAAAAGGTGTCGATTTTTACACTTTGTAGACGTAGTTAAACGAGTGATTAATGGTTTTTTAAGAGGCTCACTCACTAACACAATGTTTCTTTTTTTTTTTAGTTTAATTTTTTTTTTCCCTCCATGTTTTAAAAGACATTTAATTGGTATTTGTGTGCTGCAGTATAAATCTGCTTAAAATTGGCACTAATAGGATTAGACTGAAAGAATATGAAAGAGATAGAGAGAGAATCAGGAAAAAGGAGAAAGACGCAGTCGATAAGTTAGCAAGCGCGCAGAGAAAACTTTTCATTGCTAAAGGATGTTGTGTTTAAAATGAAAACGTAACGTGAGACCTTAATACGAGATGACCATTGATGATGGTGTTGCTGATCTTTGCTGTTTGCAGTTAATTAGTAAACGATCAAAATCCACAACGACAACGAACGGACCAGTCATTGCAAATTCCATGAAATATAATAAGGGCAGCAAGAGGCAATGGGTGTAACTGAACAGTGCTTCTAGACATCAATCATTTTGGTAAATGCTATTTAAGCATAGGAGAATTAATACCTACGTATATAGAAAAATGTACGGTCTACGGACTGAATTAAAATAATGCCGAATCGAGAAATCAAGTGATTGATGGTTTTAAGTAAATATTTGAAATTTATACACTTTTCTTAAGATCCAATTTAATAGATTCTAAGAACTACTTGCCAAGTTCACTAACACTACTATGCATTGAATTAATGGCTTGGCCTTAAAAACAACGATCAACTTTCATTGAATATTTATTAAGTTAATTAAAAACAATTTTACGCTTTATTGATTTGCATTTTCTTTCTTTTTCTTTTTTTTTTCCTATATTTGAATCGCTAATAATCAATAAATTGAACAAAAAAAAAAAAAAAAAAAAAAAAAAAGTAGAGACCGCTTTGATGAGAGGACGTACTTGTGTCTGTGTTATATGTGCTTATAAATTTTCGATTCATTACCGCTGCAGTACCTTGATATGGAAGCACAAACCTTCAAATCCTATAAAATTCATATCGTAATCATATCATAAGAGAAAGCCCACGCCAGCTTAAAAGACGAGCCGCAACAATTTCGAAACTGTTCGCAGAATACTGCCTCAATCAAATTGTGCGATTCAGGTGGAAAGTGAAAAGCAATCGACTGCACACTCCTCTCCAAGCGAGCCAGCCCTAAGAGAAGCAATCTGGCTTAGAAACTTGTGAAGGCAATTGAAACATAGACTTAAGCCGAGGGGAAATAGTTTATAATGCGTGTCCTTAAGAAATTTGGAAAATATTAGGAAGTACTCGCACTGCGGACTCTGACGTCTCTGATAAAGTAGATTTCCAGCCATTTCTGGCCACTTCTTACTATTGCATTCTCACTGCTTGTGTATGCGGGCATTCTGTTCTTTTCATATGCTAACAGGTGACAGGAACATCTGGACAGAAAGACAAAAAAAATTTCAAAGATTAGCAAGGAAGTGTAACATGTTTTTTTTTTTTCTCAGCTCAGTAAAATCTTTCTATAGAAATATGAAGAAATATTTCACCATTAAAACAAGTAAAATGACTACAGTGGGTCGCGGCCCACAATTAAATGCCAAACAGCACCCTATAGTTACTCATATAACGGCCTTTTATCGTAAGACATTATACTGGAAATGCTCGAAAAAGTGGTTCGATTCGAAAGTGTTTCGATGAAATATTGACTGTCGCCTCGTGTATTTAAAGGGATCTGGCCGTGTTACTCTGTAGTCGACAACAGTCGAATTCTTCAATTCTGCAAAGAAAGATAAAAATCGGTTCCCTTTGTAAAGTGGGGGGAAAAAAGGTAGATATTGAGAAATTTGTCTGACTGTGCCTTGGATTTCCACATTAGTTCTTCCACATGAAGAAGCCTACGGACAGCAGGTTGTGTGATTGTAAAATCTAAGCATTTGATGCTGGAAGTGCACAACGATATTACGCTAAGGAATCTTTATCTTTTTCACACAGGCTGAACACATTAAAAGTAATTTTGATGCACATTTTATTAAAGACAAAACAACTAAAAGTGCATAAGTGCAACAAATTCAATCAACTTTGCAACTTGAGCATGCAATAATAAAACACGAAACATTTAAAAATGAAAGTCATTTTTTGGTCTTGAGAAAAAAGAAAAGAAAAGAAAAGAAAAGAGAAGAAAAGAGAAGAAACAAGCAGAACAACAAGTTACCCTTTGATCATGATCACTATATTGACAACTTAAGCAAAATACAAAAAGGAAAAAAAAACTGAAACTGAGAAAGGGAGAGAAAAGGAAAAGCCACCGATCAACATTGTTATAATTTTTATATATTCTTACGCTATTGTGCGGTCTTGTTCACACAATAAAGTTATAAAAGCGAAATTGAATGTAAAGATCCGACACCCATCTGTATATATGTAGGCATGCTTCACTTTATATATATATATATATATATATATGTATGTTTTCGATCAATAGCATTTTGATTGGCGATCAACTCATCTATATATCAATACACGCAATACACGAATATTGGTTCGTATCATCGTGATAAGTTTCTTTTGTTACATATTTTATAGCCTTCTGCTTTTTATTACACATAACCCTATTTGCTTCTTCTTCCTCCACACCTTCCACACCTCATCATCATCATCATCATCATCATCATCATCATCATCATCATCATCGTTATCATGCAAAAATTAAGCAATCAAATGCATATTTTTGTTGTTTATTCAGAATTTCAGTTGTTCGGCCAAAACATCATTTAAAGTGCGGATATGAACCCTTCATAGAGAATCTCCTCGTTCTCATTTTGTACGAAATTAAATACCAAAAAATAATAATTTATTTATCCCTTACAAATTTAGATATGTCGTGTGTAGAAGTCACCGAATTAAATGACTGTCAAAAGATGAATTAACGATGGAATAGTTCTTTTATTGGGGCAATTCTCCGATTGAATATGAGTTTGTGAGGAGGCATCCCCTAATTTGGCGAATACAAAGCGATGATGGAATAATTAAAAGGCTTCTGTTTTTTGTGTGAACTGCAACTTCATTAACCAGACTGCAATTTATCAATTGTTCGGCATACTTTGAATTTTATTTCAAGTTTTCTTTTTACGGTGAATATATAATTAAGAAACAATTAGAGCAACAAATAGTTGGGGCCGTTTTCGTTTCGCGATTTTGATAAATAAATTTTAAGTTAATTTTAATTAACTTGCCTTCATGCCTCTTGGCATACGAACACAAAATGCCAGAGGAAGGCTTGCGAATAGATAAACAGAGAGAGAGAGAGAGAGATATTGTTATCGGATCTCAAAATGGACAGACGACCAGATGCACAAATTCATGGACTTACAGACATATAGTAAAATTATGGCATATAGTAAAATTTATGTTATGCTTATGCGGAACGCGAGGAGGATAAGCAGCAAAAAACACCGAACTTATACTCTTCAATAAGGACGGACGATGTAGCAATAGCTAGTGTGAGACTTAAATATTCGTGTGAATCGAGCCTAAAAATATGTAAAAAATGTGTTTGATAATTTGCTATACAGAACTGCTGCAGAACTGCTGCATCCGCACAGGAGCAAAATGGTAGGCAGATGAATTCTCCTGAAAATTGTTCATTGGATGGATTCCAAAACGTTTGAAGATTGCTTTTTATATGAAAAGATCTTCAGATTTCTATAATTAAGGAGGAGGAGGAGGGAAAAGGTTGAAGGCAATCAATTTGCAAAAGTTACTGAACGGAAACTTAGCTTAAGCTCTCAAAGAACTTTCGTAAAGCTTAGCAAGTGAAGAATCAACTGTTTCTAGGCGTTTACATGCGATGACAAAGATCCAAGAGGTACGAAAATGGCTGTTACACCAATTGCCCGAAAATGCCAGAATACATGCAAACACCTAAAATATTATTGGCGTGTATGTGTGCATATATTAGGCATATATTTGAAACTCATACTCATACTTCCACTCAATCAAGAGAAATTTTTGTGCTGGATTATCATGTTTCTGCTCTCATTTTTGTGACTGCAGTCACGAGTCCACAAATGTTATCGGTCGAAATAATCCGTAACGGTGGAAATATGCAAATAAAAAACGCCCATGTGGCTATTGTTAGACTTACATCTCCAACTGTTGCTAGTGGAATTTCCCGCTAAATATTCTCATTTCGCTTACATATGTGCCCAGACCGTTAAAATGGCTGCATTTCTCGCCATTGTTCTTATAAATGGCAAGATTCCGAATAGCTATAAAAATTGATGGTGTCGCGTCGTAAAATTTACTTTTACAAATTTACCCGAAATCCAGCAAATTGATTATGTGGGATATAAAGACTTTTCAATTAACGCAGCACATAAAGCGAATCAAATTTGGATTACCATTGATTCGTAAATGAAATTTTACAACATTAAAACGACTAATTAAACTCCTATCTTAAAATCGTTTATGGCGCCTGATAAAAACAATATCTTTTACGAGATTTATACTAATAAAGTGGTCGACATTTTTCACAATAACAGAGCAACATTGTTAATGAAGTAAACCATGTTTAGGTCAATTTATACTCTACTTAACGGTATGCTTAAATCACAATTGTTGTGAGTGCTAATCAAATATGCATACAGTTAAACCTCTTTTTATGCGGTCTCTGCTTTATGCGACTTATTTTGTTTGTGCGATTTAAGCACAATATGTGCAGAGATAGATAGATAGAAAGATAGATAGATAGATAGATAGATAGACAGAGAGAGAGAGAGAGGCCAANATAGATAGATAGATAGATAGACAGAGAGAGAGAGAGAGGCCAAAAGAAACAGTTAAACCTCTTTTTATGTGGTCTCTGCTTTATGCGACTTATTTTGTTTGTGCGATTTAAGCAACTATTTGCAACTTTTTTTACACGCTATACGAATATGTGCAGAGATAGATAGATAGATAGATAGATAGAGAGAGAGAGGGAGAGAGAGAAAGAGAGAGAGAGAGAGGCCAAAAGAAACAGTTAAACCTCTTTTTATGTGGTCTTTGCTTTATGCGACTTATTTTGTTTGTGCGATTTAAGCAACTATTTGCAACTTTTTTTACACGGTATATGAATATGTGCAGAGATAGATAGATAGATAGATAGATAGAGAGAGAGAGGGAGAGAAAGAAAGAGAGAGAGAGAGGCCAAAAGAAACAGTTAAACCTCTTTTTATGTGGTCTTTGCTTTATGCGACTTATTTTGTTTGTGCGATTTAAACAACTGTTTACAACTTTTTTTGTACGGTATATGAATATGTGCAGAGATAGATAGATAGATAGACAGAGAGAGAGAGAGGCCAAAAGAAACAGTTAAACCTCTTTTTATGTGGTCTCTGTTTTATGCGACTTATTTTGTTTGTGCGATTTAAGCACAATATGTGCAGAGATAGATAGATAGATAGATAGATAGATAGATAGATAGATGAATAGATAGATAGATAGACAGAGAGAGAGAGAGGCCAAAAGAAACAGTTAAATCTCTTTTTATGTGGTCTCTGCTTTATGCGACTTATTTTGTTTGTGCGATTTAAGCAACTATTTGCAACCTTTTTTGTACGGTATATGAATATGTGCAGAGATAGATAGATAGATAGATAGATAGATAGACAGAGAGAGAGAGAGAGAGAGAGAGAGAGAGAGGGGCAAAAAGAAACACTTAAGAAGTACATTTAGAATATATTTTTATGTTCAAATTCGGAAATGAATATTTTTTGAATGTTCAATATTTGAAAAACACTGACTGACTCGCTATTTCGTAAAGCTTTGAGAACATTTTTAAGGCAGACTTTTTTATGCATTCCTCCTCTACCATATAATATATATATTTTTTCTTTCTTATTATATTCTTATATATATTTTTCTTATATATATTTTTCTTTCTTCTTCTTTATCCACCGCACAGACAGGTTCACCTGTATTCAAGGTAAAATTCAGCTCGAAATCAAATTTGTGAAGGAGCGTATTGTATATACATAAACTTTCAATTGCCTGAAAACACATGAGAATTACCTAACAATACCGACCACAGTTCTATGCATATTCTAAACAAGCTGACCACAGCTTTAACATTCTGTTTATGTTCTTTCACAAGGACCATTAAAATCCAATTATTTGAAGAAAAGCCATTAGACATCTGGACCAGCGTTTAGAAAGCGTCAAAGATTGCGTGATTATTATTATTAGCAGCTCATCTTTACATTAAGATTACGATATACGCACATTTCCTGCCTTCTGCCATTAATTGTTCATTCAATGTCTTAAGTCTATTGATCGTCCATACCGTTGAGAAATATTGCTCAATTAATAAGAAAAAAATCTACACACGATCTTCCGAAGATATGAAAAACACTTAGCTAAGTGCTTGTTCTATATATGGTACATAAGCACTATAGCATTGTCTCCTCTCTTCGCGAGATGGACTTAAGCTAGACTTATATAATGATAGGTACGCAATCGATCAGTGCGTGATCCTGTGCAAGTATTCGCAAAGTTGAGAAAATATTATTAGAAAAACCGAGTTACGTACTTTTTCACTCATTTTCACATACGATATATGGCGATGAGCATACGACGAACCTTTAACGGAAACAACAAGAAAAGTGATATCATATTGTGAACAAAAAGTAAGATGAATTTCTGATTTTCAAACTTTGCGGGCGCTATGAAATCCTGAATTCATTTTATTTTTACTGGTTGGCAGTATTGCTCTTGGTATGTACGTAGGGACATCATATCATTTCAAAATATTCAATCGCCCTACCTGGCAACAACAGACCAATTGTGCCGATATCGTGCAAAAGGTAAATCGCACTCAATGGGGATCACACTCAATGGGGATCACACTCAATGGGGATCGCACTCAATGGGATAACCGCGCCAGTGTCGCTCAAAAATCATGTTTGGACCGTTTTCTTCGATTATTGATCTTATAAACTTTTTCCGCTCATCCAAACTCTTAATAATTTTTATTATGTCATTGTTATAAGAGCGATGAGACCAACAAAGAGTGAATAAATAAATTCATCTTATTTTTTGATCAGTTAATGCATACACACAAAATTATTTATTTCTTTCCGAATATGATCAATTGCTCAACGGATGTCATCTATACGTGGTAATGGGAAACAAATGAGGTAAGTGAGTAAGATAAGGTGATAAGCCGCAGCCAAATTGGTAGGTGCCCGATCACTAAGTTTTATGTCTTTTAGTAATAAAATGCGAATCATTTACATTTAACGCGTTCCGATGTCGATTGAAGATCACAAGCCAATCTTCATGTTAGCTCACTAAGCCTCGTGGACATCCACCATAAATATGAAAGATAAGCACAAAAGATTCCCTCTAAGGCGGATAGATTTTCACATTGATTTTTATATAAAATTTTAATATGCAAAACATGATGAGATTTTTACGATCATTTCGCAATTATATTACCATTATCTGATATATAAAGTCATGATAAAGATATTAAAAGCAATTCTTTCAGATAAAGTCATCAGCGCTACCGGGTTGTAAAGTGTAAGCCATCAAACTGGGTTATAGTAGTAAAATGCAACAAAGTCGCTTTATTTTTTATTATTGAAATGTACGTTTAAATGATAGGCAAACAAAAAGTGTTTTGTTTTTTTACGAGTTCTTTCTTCAATTTGTTAACATGACTATCGTTTGGCAAATTCCGTTTTGAGGTTTGCGAAAATATAAAAGGGAATCATAAAACAAAATTAGTGAATAACAGATAATAGATCATAAATATTATGAGCGGTAAATAATTTCAGTTTTTAATTGGCTCTCGATTCGTCACACATTCGTCACTCCTTCTACGAACGTTGCGTTAAGACCATAGAGCAAAATTTGGACGGATCCACTTTTCCATTAAAATCCATTACTTTTTATTTAGTGAAGGAATTTTGAAAATGACGAGACCTTGCTACCCAATCAAGTCGTCAACTCAACGTAGAAACTCTAAACTACACATGTCTGCTTTTATCGTATTCTATATACAAAGTGTTGAAACCGGTACAGGCCGCTCTCAAGAACTCGAATGGGAGAGAAATACTTTTGGAAATTTATTCACAATGCATTACTTGTTGTACTATTATTTTTATTATTATTATTATTATTATTATTATTATTATTATTATTTTATATTGTATACTATTATAAATTGAATCGGTTTTAAGACTTCTTCCACTTTACCATTTACGACACCGTTCATATGCCAATAAAATGTTATAATTCGCTTATCATGCCATAACCTGCAATTTATGCACAAGTCTTTTATAAAAGCATTTATGAACATTTAAAAATGCATTCAGAGCAAACTATGTTGCGAATATGAAGACGCTCGTAAAATATGAAACACACTAAAAATATAATCACCGTAACACCTGAAAGCTGAACAAATAAACAAGATAAATAAATAAATATTCCCCCGCATTCTCCTAAAAGTATAGTCGTACAGTTTAACTACATTGAAGGAGAATGTGACGGAAATTGTTTAAAACAAGTTTAACTTGCATTTAGGCGAACTTCGTGCACCCACCGTTTCTATGAAAATCGCTCATCATATCGTGGGATGCACAAGCACGCCAATTGGTATTATTTTCATCAAAAATGTGTTACGTTATACCCTGTTTTTCAACCCGATTAAACTGGTTTAGTCTTTTAGCCATTGTTGGCTGATTCTTACCTTAAGCAAATTGCTCTTCGCAATATGTGTATGAGTAGCTTCATATAAATATATCTACATTTGTGTACATTAGCTTTTTGATAATTGAAAGCGTTCACTGGCAATTGCATAGGACACAAGGACAGACGCATAGACCGAGAGACGAAAAAATGGAGAAATAAATGAATGCAGTGACTGCGGTGAACCGATGATTGAATGAACAAGTGACGAGGCACAGGTCCAATAGGTGACGTAATAATCGGACAATTGAATAAAAGGAAAAATGAGAGGATGGATAGGACAGGCTTTGATCGCTTGAACTGTTGGAACAAACATACAAACACAAACAAACGTAATCAATCAATCAATCAGTCAATAAATAAATTATAACTGAATATTAATTTTGAACATTACTCGATATTACAAACGATATGAAAAAATTGTTACAACCTTTTTGTCTATAGGTGCTTATAAAAAAATCATCTGTCTACGATTGTTTCTGCCTACTATAAACAAAACAGGCGTCATCCAAAAAACACTTATCTATAGGAAACTCGAAAATAATTTATTTAAAAAAAAAAAAAACAAACTTAATTTAATATAGAATAGAGAGAGTATTTGCATTGTACGGCATATGAGTACACATGTGTCGAGGAATGCATCTGTCACGTTAGATATAACACCTCCAACGCTTGATATAGAATATCAAATATTAGCACGTTCGACTTATGAAAGAGAACCCTTTACGTATCTTCATGGAACATAGAAAAATGTTAGGTGACACACGCGCAAGCAAGGACATGTGCATTACGGTTACAATCGCTTGAATAACACCTTTTATCGCTATAGAAATGTAATAGAAGGATCTAATAATAGAGGAAATATCATATAAAACAATTTGATTGACTGAATGTAAAATTGCAAAGGATTATTGATACAATTTTTATGAAAAGTAAACCCTATTCTGTTGCTATAACGCTAAGGCTAAGGCTATTAATTATGCAAGCAGATGTGTATGCAATGATTTCGTAAAATAGATTTCTTTGTGTACATATATGTAAAATGAACTGAGCCTGCAATATAGTTTTTATTAACGAATCAATCACCTGCTCAGAGTTCATGCCCTATATTTATGCAAAGTTAAGGAACTTTTCCATCATTGTAAACTCACGAATTTTTGACTTGTCATTACCACTACCATTACATTCTTCTTATGCATTTTTTACATTATTACACAGTAACATCATTTTTAGCAGAGAAAAAGAGAGATTATCGTTGAAAGCGTAGCGCGGAACAACGGCAAGCCAAACGAGGAACGACGTACGCTTCATCACCGGCTTCTATCCGGGATATAATATAAAAACAGCATAGATATCTTCGATACCAATTCAGGCAGATTCTACCGAGAGACAAGCGAATCGTCCCATCATACCCTATGTGAATGCGAGGCCATCTGCAGAAACAGATACCAGGCGCTTGGCGTATACGTCATAATGCTAGACACGGCATAGTACTCCGAACCAAAAGAAGATGGTGGCAGTCATAAGAATCCTAAGCCTGAAGGGTTAAAGGCATGCTCGAGTACAATCGATCTTTCAGGTCACTGTGGCAAACATAACAACACAATTTCATTTGTAACACTAACCACGGGAGATCCTGTGAAAGTTATCCTTTTACGTTCAGTGTGAAATTCCGGGCTTTCCCGGTCCAAAATTTCGCTTCCACTTTTATGAGGGTAGAAATATAAAAAACCGGCAGAAACCTGGTTATGGTGTACCTACACAAACGTTTAAACGTACATCGTAGTTGACGATCTGACCACCTTTGTGCACCTAACAAGTTGCTCTTAACGTTTACAATCACTTTCTGAGTCAACCTAAGCCTGTCTGTCCGTCGCGCCGTCTTATTGCCTTCTATTCAATCTGTATTCCGGAATATGTGGGATATTTTGTTGACATTTGGTGCACTTACATTTGCGGCTCAACAACAAACACTAGAGAAAACGGTTCACCTTTTCAAGCATTTCCCATATAATGCCCTTTGAAACTCTTGAAAAGATTTTATATATGAATATTTGTAAGCTGGTCAAGAAAGCCATTATCCTTACGACGGCAATCCGTGAGCAAATGTCCCATTTCAAGGCTCCTAACCGACATGTCCTTTCCTTCATTTTCTCGTACACGTGATGCCATCGATCTTTTTTAAATTTTATTACTTTTTAGGTAGATACGAATTCAACGAAAGTTATTTTAGTGCAGTTAAAAGACTCTTTAGTATTTCACTCACTTGTCTCTTCCATAACTACTAGCGTAACAACATAACACATTCTAACAACTCAACAATTTTAACTCATCTTTACACCCTTTACTTCCATAGCCCTAGTGCGTGCTGAGTCTATCATAGAAGAGTTCGTTAAAAGGCTGACTATAGTTTGCTGGCCAAAACATGCTTTGTTGGAGTTAAATTAGTTTAGATCTTGGGTCCACATTTACAGCTTTTTAACCGTACTTGCTACAGCGCATTCTAATGTTCTTGCAATTGTTGTGACAGCTTCTCTTGCCAGTTGCTTCTTTGCTTCTCTATGGCAGTTCATCTATTAAAAATTTAAGCATTATGTTTACTTACCTAAAAAAAAAAAGAAAAAAAAATTCTATTCAATTTTATCCCTCAGGTAATTATTAAAATTTCCATCCACTTTATATTTGCATAACAGATATGATTTTAAAAATTATGCAAAATTATTTTTCTCTTTAATTAGGCGGCAGATAAATACTTTAAAAATGATTTAAAAAAAATAAAACAAATGCTTAAGTAAATTATAAACAAATCCTTATCCTGAAAATCTCACCTCATACAAGCACTAATCGTCATAATCTAACAAGATTTATCATGAAAGAAACACAAGAAAATCTATAAAAAGGTTTGCGGTTTGCTCCGTAGAAAATATTACAAAAGAAAAGGAAAAGCAAATCTGAAGTAAAATATTCACATCTTAATAGTTGAGGCGTGATTTACTATAATAGATCAGAAGAATAGCATACAGGGCAGCGTAGCACAGAGCAGCAATAATTTGAGAGGTATTTTCTTATGGAACTTACCGTTCTATTGATATAATCGCCTTGTTTCCTATATGTAAACCGAATTATGTACTTTGAACTTGAAATTTTACTAGGAATTCTTATGTTAGAATCTGCAAGTATGTGTCATATTTGTTGTATGTACGTGGGCACACGTGGGATTTTTTTCTCTGTTTTTGTGTTTTTTTTTTTGTGGTCATAAATGCGGTTTGTTGTTTTAAACCGTAGATGTAAACTATTTTCGTATTTTTTTTTTTTTTGGTTTTTTATGTTTGCTTTTTTTTTTTTGTTTTTTTTTTTCGCATTTACATATGTTTCAGTAGCATATATGTAACCTGACCTGTTTCAGATTATATTTGCGGTGATTCTATATTTAACTTACTAGTATTTATTGATATGTTTGGCTTGCGCACTAAAGTTAAACTTCTTTCATTTGTTTGCCCGTAAGTGTACCGCAGCTGGTCTATATATGTCGTCACTTCATGTGTAACATATATATATACTTTTTTGAAAATATTATGTAATGAGTTAGTTCCTAATTCATTCTTTTCGTTTATCCTTTTACCGTTTGAGTTCCGAATAAAGCAGAATGTTAAGATTGAAAGTTAAAACTCACCCAACGCACTCAAAGTTGGTTTCGGAGTTGGTTTCCGTTGGCTTTGGATTTCAACAAAACTAAATTTACTATTATTGCTTTCCACAGCCGGATTGGTGTCCATGATTCGACCTAAAATGAACACAAATTTTCTTACTTATATTTTGTAAACTGGATACTTATAGGTAAACATATGTTGTACGTAGTGAAACGATGAAAATCTAAAGAAAATCTAATCAGTAAGTCGTGGGAATTTCTAAGAAATTTTCCACAGAAATATTTATTATTTATTCTTAACGAAATTTGATATGCAGGCTTTTTTGTGAATGCTTTAAAATGTCTTTGAAAATGTTTCCTTGTTTCCTTCTCTACTGCGAGCGTTTGCAAAAGATATCAAAGGACCACCGGGATGGTATCTTACAGTTCAATTAAGCCTCATTCGTCGTCCTCGTGTGGTTGAGAAGGAGTTTTTAACACACAAGGTCAACTTGAATTCATAGTACTTTAGTACATGAAACATAAGAAAATAATGGAAAGAAAAAATTCAAAGTTTTTCACTGATATTATTCAACGCATTTTTATCAACGACTCAAACAATTGAGTTGTTGGCATAATAAATATGTGGATCTTTCGAGTTTGACAAGCAACTGTTGTAAAAGGAAACGAATAAAAATGTTCGATACCCTTACCTTGAAGAGCCTTATCTTCCTTTTGGATACTCTCTACATCAGTGAGAGCTCCCTTTGCTGATTAAGTCCATCGAATGTTAAATTGTTTTTTTTTTCGTTTACCTCTCCTTCAATTTAGATTCAGACATGAAGGGTTACAAGATGTTCATTAAATTTTATAAAACGAAATGCTTGAGATGTCTTGTAAAACTAGATCAAAATATTATTAAACACTAATCCAATCAGCTGAATGATCCAAGCCTTCCATGTAAGCTTGTTGAGCCCAATGCTTGAATATGGCTCTATTATCTGGTCTTCTTTTTCATACAGTTGTTATGTGAATTCAACAGAATCCGTTCAAAAGCAATTTCTAGGCGCCTGTCTCGTCGCCTCCTTATGAAATGAGCGATTGCTTTTTTGAGCCTTACCGGCGCTAAATAAATGTAAATTTATTCGCGGTGCTTCCCTCTTAGTTAATTATTGACGCGCTGGCACTACTCGATGAGATAAACGTCAATGCTTCCCTGGGAACTTTGTTTTCATAGAACTGAGTGCGCTTTGCCTAAGTCGTATGTAAATTAAAATTTTGCTCTCGAAACTGAAGTGAATTTGCTCACTAGTGCCGATTGCCAGGCTTTTGCATGTTTGCAGCGGGTTAGGGATTCAGGACCCACGTCCGCAGTTGAAAATTGTTTATCCTCGTTGTTCTTTATTTTCTTTATAGCCGGTTTGTAATCGTTTAGTCATAATACTTGGCACAAGAGCTATTTCTAAGAGTCAATCGGACTCGGCTGGTAATTTATATTCGCTAAATTTCCTTTGCGGACATGACTGAAAGCATTTTTTTGGCTTGCGGATTATTGATGGAGATCGTTTTTTCCTCTGACGTTATTTTACTACATTAATTATGACGAATGCTTTTCATGAAGGTCATGAAGGTGGAAGAAGCGAAGAACGTGACAAACGGGTAAACTGACCAATAAAGATATGAAGCGAAAGAAGGACGGACAAGCCGACACGAAAGATGATAAAAAGGTAGACAAAGCGACGGAGAGACAAAAAAGCCGCCAGACAAAAGACAGAAAGACAGGTAGACGGACGGCATTTACGTAAAAAAAAAAAAACCCATGCGTACTTCTAATCGTGGAATGGAACGCGAAATTTAGATGCAACAAGTACAAGCAAATATAAGGCATAATAAGCAAATGTGGCAATAGTATGAATAGGACCTTAATAATATTAACTCATTCGAAATAAATAAATATTCGAAGTATCTGTTTGAAAAGTTCTTTTATAAATTCGAGTCCTACTTATCTTTACTAGACTATGTATTGCACAACCCTCTGCATAAGACTTTACATTAGAGAACGATTAACTAACAGACTTTCATTTTATATAGAGTGAGTGGAGCGAGAAGAAAAAGTTTAGAACTTTCGTGGACGAGTGTAAGCGATGAATAATAATTTTTTTAATACACTAAAGCAAAAAAAAGGAAAGCAAAAAAAAAAAAAAAATTCTCTTTTAATAATATTAATAAATATCAGTTTGCTGGCAACTTAAATCATTTTAATCCATCGTAAGAACATTAATAATGTTTATCGAAATCTTGCCTTCGCTCTCACCCGTTCCGATAAGAAGATTGTAATAATAACAAACGCTTATATTAGACAGAAGCTCATGAAAGCAAACGAAAATGTAAATTTCTCCAAATTTATTCAGGCGCACTTTGCAACGGTGATCATGATCGTGTACTAAAAGAAATGATGGATATGCGTGATGAGCATTTTTTTTTTTTTTCTTTTTTCTTTTTTCTTTTTTAACTGACGACATGAAACTTATATTAAATATTAATTTTTCTTCTCTTATCTCTTTGAACGATCGAACGTTATTTTATGTAAATTAGTATTCGGTTGTGCTTTTCGACAGACGGACTTACTTAAATCGTTTACACACATATAATGCTGATATGGAAAAGCATTGATGACGGCAACATATGACGTTAATTCGCGCTACATGGCACAAGTATTATAAGAGTTTGAAAAACTCTGAAAAACAAAAAAAAAAAATTCATTTAGATCACGAGCAAGTGATAGATATTTGCATAAGTGATGTGTATCAGGAAGTTGTCTTGGCTTTGGTGTCACTTTAACTGCCACCAGCCTTAAGGAAAGATATTCATTTTCACGTAAAAGAACAAACAATAATTAGTTTGGATACCTGATGGCTTATGCAATTCAATTTTTCCACTCGATCGCTCTGTCCGCGTACGGGGTATAAATATATAAATATTTTTAAAAGTTTTCTTCATATTCTTCTTATTCGTAAATGAAATTTTTGTATTTTGAAATTTTGCAGAGCTTCTACAAAATGAGCAAAATGAGAATTTGAAAACACCTAACCAAAGTGCATTTAATAAAAATGCTTCTTATCTACATATATATGTATATATATGTTGAGTTTTCTCCGCTTTGAATTATAAGATTTTTCTACCAAGTAAATATAAATGAATGTCGTAATGCCGGTCTTGTCATGGGATGGATTTAGATTACTTTACAAATAGACTATAGACTATAGACTATACCATACTACATATTAATGAGTGCGAAACTCGGCGCCGTCTTAGCCATGACCATCTATCTGTCACTTGCTCTTGATATTCGTGTAATGAATTGAAAACTTTGTGAATACGCTGGAAATAGTGGGTGTACAAGGTTCGACTTACTATTTCAATTATTTCTTGTTTTTTTTTCCCCCCCGTTTCCTATTCAAATTGAAAATCCCTCCGGCCTTAAGGCGATATCTTTAAATTGTAACAAACTAGGGAGAATATGTAAACATTAAGCTCTACTTAATCGCACTAGTATTTGCTGCTGCCATTTTCACTGTTCATCGTTAATGTGCTGTGATTAGCTTGGTTAATTTCAAAAAAAGAATAAATAAATAAATAAATAAATAAATAAATAAATGTAAGCATATTTGAACTTACAAAGACTTAAGAGAGTTAAGATCAAGTTTTTAATTTGACTTAATAGAAAAAATATTTGATAGATATTGTGAGGAAGGAAAAAATCAATCTCTAAGTCTGCATAATGTATAAAAGCATTTCATTGTATATGCTTCACTGTAGGTACTTAAGGTTTGTTTTATTTTTCTTTCCTCTACGCTTAAATCTCATCTCTACAGTCAAATATGGAGGTCTAAGTATTATAAAAGTAATTTTAAAGTAAAATAAAAACTTATCTTAATCAAAACGATCTGTAAACAATTCATCACCCCAAAGAAGACAACGGGTGGCTGTTTGGCTGACTGAGTGACTGACTGACTTCTTGCCTGAGTGACTGGTTGCTTGGCTATATCAGGGGTCGGTCTATATAGCAGATAGCAAAACAAGGAACCATAAATAAACAGTCATGCTCCACATTGATATTACTAAAGAAGCTAAAAAGATTGCAATCACAACATATAGTACTCATGTATGTATATAAAAAAAAAAAAATAAATAAATAAAAATAAATAAATAAAAAATAAAAAATAAAAAAACGCATTAGCATTGTTACGCATAGCATCCGGTTAGCTAAGCGTAGACATTTCGCTTAAAATAAACTAAAGACAGTAGCGGTCCACGCAGAGAAACAGTGGCAGCATACAAAAGCCATTAAAAGCAACAATAACAATAGCATAAGTGGCAGCCATAGTAAATACCGTTTGGCATAAGACACTCAACACTTCAACATCCCTAAGAGTCCACTCTGTTCTCTTAATACCGTAGAGGTTGAAATAGTTTTATATAAATGATCGTCAGTTCTCGTCATTTAGAGGGTTGTCGTAAAAATTGAATGCGCATAGCATTCAGGTCTATCAGCTCGTTCAGTTTATTACTAAGCAGCTTTGCATTTTGCATCTCTCTTGTTTTTTTTATTGTCATATCACTTTAACTTTATCATCCGCATACACACAGCTACAAGCTATGGCTATGTATTCTAATATTCTATAAAATCAAAAACCCTATAAAATATATACGCTTTCTGTAAGATCAAGTGTTTTTGGAATAAAAGCTAAAATCCTGGCAAATGGACCTTGGAAATCCTTGTGTACGATCACAAATCAAATTTGGTCGGACAATCGTTAAAGTGTGTAACGTAACGCACTACTCAATAGCGTCGTACGATGACACTGCTCTACGAACGGGTACAGTGCGTCCTTATCGCTATACAGTCAATAGGCATAGCACATCACTCAATAAGTGCGTAGAACAATATAAAAATATGACGAGTGGCAACATCTCTATGTCATCCGACCAACTAATTGAGTGATGTGCTATACTCATCGAATATGTAGCGGTAAGAATGCACTACAATCGGTCTATAGGCTATTTCTTAACTACAAGATTGCAGTATGTGTAAAATATATTTCGAAATACATCTCGAGCTGTAAATAAATTTTTCCATTCAAGTTCGGGGATCGGACATATTTGCTAAAAAGTTTTCAACTATTATTCGACTTTTTTTCTCATTCATTTCCACTATTTACTACTTGGTACAGCTTGATTTGCATTCTCTCCCTTAGGAGCAAATGAAAATGTTCGCCCCATCAGTCAGTAAGCGTAAGCGTGTTATAAAACCTCCAGATTATACTTAAAATTATAAAAATTAACTCATAACACACTATGACACACACACACAGAATTATTATGAAATCTGGGAAGGACTAATAACTTTTTGTACAACCTAATAAGTTGCACGATCAACTTCTCCAGAGAAATTTTAAAGCAAGAAAAATAAGAAAAAATATTAAATTGCAAATAATCCAACAAGTTTGTAGGTGTTTCTCTCTGGCAAATTAATGATTATGTTACAATTATTTTCTTAAGTACATTGCACTGGAAAAACGAAGAAGAAAAATGAAAAAAAAAAGCAAAAAATATTTTACTATAAGAATCAGATTAATAAACAAAATAGACGACGGCCTTCTTTAATGTGCAGCAATGCTAATAGTTTTCTTATTTCATTTCCCAAATGTATCCAATGCGTACGACGCTTCCATCTTGTGTTGCTCTAATTATTTATGACCAAATATTTCTAAGAATTTAATTTTTCTTCTTTTTTGCAGTAAATACTTTAGCAAACCAAGAAAGGTTTCATTATGTTGCTACAAATCTGGTAATCATCATTATTATTCCGCATATACTTTATTACACGGAGAGAAAGGCAAAATAAAAGATAAAACTAGTGCACTGGGTGTGGACTCAAGAAGTGTTTCTCCTTTTTTTGTATTAATTTTGTTTTTGTTTTGTTCTGTTTTTTGTTCTTTTTTTTTTGTTTTCTGGTCAGCAGATATTTAATGAAATACTTTCAGTCGGTCCGTTCGTTCTTTCATAGCATAGTTAGTAATTTCTTGGCAAATTTTGTTAAGGTAGAAACTGATGCTTAGAATTTTGTATTTTTTTTTTTTTTTTGGAAACTAAATATATTATTAGATGGCATAATGACAGTACGTGCGTGGCAGACATTTATCAAAATTTTAGCGCCATAGAAACGTTCGCATGAACGCCAACAAAATAATATCTAATAGGCATATGTGCTCATATAGGAATGTACGAATGCACAAAAGCTTCTGGTTTAAAATATTAAACGTCTTTTGAAATATCCTCGACACGAGTGACGGAGGAGACTCTAATGCGTATTTCCCTTAGAAGGGTTTTTTTTTTTTTTTTTGCAATATTTTAGGTAAACCACGCAGAAAATGCATTAAGTATTAGTTCTGATGCCTGGCAATCGCAGGTGTTTTAGAGTTCGCGTATAAAACACAAATAGTCTAAAGAATATCGAGAATTCTGGAAGAGTAAATAAAACACTATACGGGAATTGATGATCGTATAATTGCTGTCGAAGTTATTTGGACTAGGAATTGACTAAAATTGTAAAGCAGTGACAAAAGCACTAATGCGGTAATTCATGCGCAAAATTTATTCTAATTCTGATGCTTCGGCGAGGGATTTCATCCCATGAAAAAGACTAAGCTATTCGCAAAATTTCACTATACTTCACTATACACTTTTGTTTGGAGTAGAAGTGTGTGTGTGCCATGAAAAAAATTTATGCTGTTATTATATACACATGAATAGTAAAATATATCTTTTTTTTTAAGCTACGTGACCCCCTCCCTGACTTCATATTGGGCGATCAATTACAAGAAAGAGTGCTGATGATCTCTTTACAGTCCCTAAAATAAAGGCGGAGCTAAATAGGCTTTGATGTGCAAGTATTCCTAGCAACATAATCGTTCAGATTGCCTCCTTATCCATTATACACAACTTCTAGATTTTCAAATCGATCCAAATCGATCTTGCAAAAGCAATAGGTCTCACTGCGCAAAGTTACACAAAGCTGTCAAGTTTTCATTTCGTTAAACTTTGCAAATTTCTTGCTTACAGCGTAGAAAAGCTTAGCGAAACAAATTCTTGTTCTTTATTAGTGTTTAAGATGCCATCCTAAGTGTCACTTGGATATGCTTCGACAATGAAAGTTTGCTTGTCCCGTGTAAACCCTAAGACCTGTTGAGAAAGAGAAGAGGGAAACTTGAATAGCTTTAAGTGGCTTTCATATGCTTTTATTAATTAGAGAATTTAATTGACACCTACATACATAAATATTGTAAAAAACTTGTACCTCACTGAATATCGTCTTATTTTGTCTTTACGTTCTTTTGCTTCTCGATTTATTTGTCTTCATTTAGTGTTGATCCAACAAACTGAAACAAGTATCATGGGTAAAAGGCCAGAATGTAGACACAAGCGCCAAATGATGCCATAAAATTTCCAAATCACTTAATCTGCTCGCAACGATCTTACCGCAAAAAAAAAAAAAAAAAAAATAAAGAAGAGATTGCTGGCAATGATTTTTTTAGGGCGATAAACGAATTTATTGCAACAATACTGTACAATAATTGAGTAAATATAGATGCAGTTTCAGGGCTATTGTTTATATATCTGTCGCTACTTTGGCGGTGGCATTGTGTCTCACTGGGCTGGTAGTTGGACCTCAATTTCGGTTGGTGGTCATGCCAAATTAAGTTACAATTTGATTTTTCAAGTTAAACAATAAAAAGCTACGCAATCCCGAAACACTTGACATTACGGTTGAAGTCTGTTAAAATTTGTTTTTTGTTTTTAGTTTTTTTTTCTTTTCTTTTCTTTTCTTTTCTTTTGCTTTTCATTTTACGAAGCCAGACAAGAAGCATAAAAAAAAACACAAAAAACTACTATCATCACCGAAGACGCGGTTTTAACCATAGCTTATATTGTTAAAAAGTTTATGTGTGTGCAATATATCACACACAATGACGTTACAGCTCAAGTTAAAAAGAAACGATCTTTGGGGACATTAACGGCTGCGACGCTGTACGCTCTTGCTTCATTGTAAAGATTTTATTTATTTATTTATTTTTATTTTTTTTTTTGTTTTAATGGGCTCTTGCTCTCAACTTGGAGTTCATATGTTAATCGATTATCAGTTTTGGTGATTTCGCCTTCACATGTCTTTTCAGTTATCTGGTGGCGTTTCGTAAATTAGCTTATGTCATGTTAATGCCAAAGATCACATCAGATATTGTCAATTTGTATGTTTTAATTTCTGCACATAGTTTAAACGAAAAAATTTAATTAATTTCTTCTTTTTTTTTTTTTTTTTTTTTATCTACAATAACATTTAATTTTTTTTTATTTTCAATACACTTTCCTGTCAAATAAGTATCCGAATATGCATATCGAGCAATTTCCCTTAATCAGTGTTGTACTAATTAGTTTCTGTTTTCTTTTCCCATCACATTTATTTCCGATCATCACAATTATTGATTTAATTACCTACGGATCTCAAGTTTGCTAAACGGGAGAAACATCGATAAAAACCTAAGCGAACAATTGTGGAAAACCTCACTTAACTTTACGTAAGATGTCGTGCAATGAGTTCATCTACAATGCAACGATTGATTGTATTTCGCATCAAAATTTTTGTCGAGAAACTTAACCACTGGCCCCGTCAAGATACCTAATAAATCAGCTATAGCTTCAAGCATTTTCTAATTATTTTAAAGACTTGCCGATCGGGGAAGTACTCGCTAAGCTTTGGCCACTCCATCCCCATTGTTTTCTCTTTGTCTACTTCTTTCTGACCATCAGCGCTTCACCTATATCCGACACCGCCCTGAGCGCTTGGCCATATTCAAAAGAAAGAGCAAACAAATACTTGTTCTATGATATACAATGCAAATCTGAGCTGATTGATTTCCTGGCATAGAAAAAGTTCATAGGTCCGACTAATCCCGGTACTTTTTTGACAGCCATAAGATTAGCTTGTTCGGAAAGTTGTACGAAAATAAGTTAATTAAATGACATGAACATATTATTGGAGACTTTTCAAAGGGCTTAATACTTTTTAGACAATCTTATTATTATAAGTAACAAATAAGATGCACATTGTGTGTGTGTCGTCTTGTGTGTACAAATGGTTGGCGGTCTCTATTAAAAAACATTTAAAATCATATTTGTAGCGCTTAGCACGCCTTAAACAAATTTGTTTCGCTTTCCTCTGTACGTTTTTTTTCCTTCTTTCTTTTGTTTACTTTTCCTTTCAAACAAATTTGTTTAGAAAAAATCTCTGACAAATTTTGACTTTAGGTCATTGGTTAGAATTCTTTTTTTTTTTTTTACTTTTGTAACAAATGGACATCTGGCCACTGGTCTTTCTATTAAATGGTCAGAAGATTTTTACACATTTTTCTTTTTTCTTTTAATAGAAATTTATTTTTTTCCATTTTGAGAAGTTTCTTGCCGATCGCATGCGGTGTGACATAAAAAAAACTTCTTCGTTTCACTCTTCACTGGCAAACGCAAAACTTAAAAGCGGCCAGCCCTTAGATGCCCACTGGCAATGCATACAATGCATCCAACATAACCTGTATTCCAAAAGAAAAAAAAAAAAAAAAAACAGAAGAAAATAATAATAAAAAAACAAAACGAATAAATAAATAACTGGAAACTGAAAACTGTGAAAAAAAAACATCATCAAAAGCCCAACGTACTCTTGTTTCCCCACTGTCACTGTACGCTCTAAAGTGAACACATCATAAATCACCGACAATAAAAGACATGGATTACAAATGTTCGTATATAGCTGCACACGTACAAATGTACACAACCGATTGTCTGGTTATATCGCCCCACCGAAATGTTTCCCATTGATGTCATAAAGTGTCTCTTGCATTGCTGCTGCTACCATTTTACACTTGTCTTTACTGTTTTTCTTTTCTTTTCTTTTTTTTCTTTTTTTTTTTTTGCTCCTTCGATTATTTCTTTTCACCAAATCCCTGTTACTTGATGTTTACTATTTATAATGCAATGAACTCATTGCATGCATTGTATATGAATGCATAAAGATGCACATTGTGATGTGCGTTAAAATAACATTTAATTCTAACCTCACTCAAGTGATAGGAGCGCTGCGAGCTTGTTTTACATGACACGGTGGTGGCTCATCAATTTGAATAATCAATATTTTTGCATGGAATTGTGCATGAATTCTATTGACGCGAATTAATTTGTCATTAGGTTTTTTGTCTTCACTTTACTGAAGCATTTTGCTAAAGAAATACTTAAGTGGGAATCGGATTTACCCCTTCTTCGATCTTTAAAGTTCTTTAGTGTTATTAGGGCTTTCAAGTTTAGTGAAAGTGGAGGCAACTGGTGTTTGAAAATTCATCGAGTCTATAAATATTTATTTGTCGGTCCATACGCCCTTATCACATGCCGCGAGAGGATACAAAAGATAAAGTTTGAAAGGAGTTTGAATTTCTGTATCATTTTTTTTTTTTTTTTTTGATCGGTTGATGCCATTTTTGTCTTCTTTTTTCCTTTTGAACGGACACTACCTTGTGCATGATCCCATTTGTGTACTAAACTTTTTTCACCACTAAACGTTTGGTAGTGGCACGAAAGCTTAAGAATATTTCCACTCTTCATAATTATTGATATCTTTTACTTCTCGTCCAAGGTGTCGGTATTTGCTAATACATAACTAGTAAAAACAGTGTAGGCATGAATCTATTTGCGCCCTACCGTTTCGAAATCGCGAGTTATTTATATTATTTACTTCAAACAAACTTTCACTCCATCGGAACAAGTGTGAGAAATACCAGAGAACACCTTTCACCACTACAAACTTTGATATCGAGTGTCTAATGAAGATTTCTGTCTATGGAAAGAAACGAAAGAACCCTTTCAACATCCTTAAAAGGGGACGCAATTTTGCCATTAATAGAGTAATAAGACCCGGGAAGTAATTATTAGCAATATATTTAAGTATAAAATAAATATTTCTTTTTTTTTAATATTAAAAAATCGTGCAACTGCAGTCGTTCTCTAAAGCCAAAAAGACGAGAGCTTCTCAATAAATAATGTGTAAAGCACTTTATGGAAGCAGTCTCTACATGTGTCACTGCAAAATATTGTATGAAAAATAAGAAAAAAAAAAAGAATTCGAGGAAATCGAAGTGTGCGTTTGGAAAAATCGGGTTCGAAGAGAAACTCATTCCAACAGGAGCTTGAAAGAGCCCCGTCATGTTCAACTATTCTTTGTTATTCCCTCGAGCCGCTTTTCCTACATCTATCACTTGCACATTTCATACTCTACGCATTGCAATATAATCGAAAAAAATCGAAAAAAATTGAAGTCACTTTATAATTCTGACTGCGATCGGATTAATTCATAATCAATTCTTATCTTATTAGAGTGACTACCAAAGTTCTGAGACTCATTGGAAATTAATTCATTGTTATCCATAAGAAACCTATTCATCCGGTCTGCGATCGCAGACAAAATCCTAGGATTAAACATATACTGTGTGAATGTCAAATACCTCTCTAAACATTCGAAGATCATATCTTCATACATATATATATATATATACATATACATAGTTTTGTTAGCAGGGACATCTTAAGAGCTTAATATCGATAAAATGTTGTCCGCTAACCTAACCATCTAATCTACTTTAACGAAAAACCAAAATAAAAAAAAAATATAAAAGAAGAGCCGATTGCCTCACCTGCCAGTACACGTACACGTTCTACTATTTAATCCTAGAATTTATTTCTTTGCTTTCTTTGCTTTGCTTTCGTATTACGTTGCGAAAAATATGTTTAGAACGCCCAGCAGGACTTCGGGTAGACCAAGTTTTTTATCATACTGATTGATTCTGAATCGATCTAAGTTTGTCTGTCCGCCTGTCTGCCTTGTATTACTGTGTTCATCTAACAGGCTGCACCTTTTAAGATATTTTGATGAAATTTCGTACATCGAGATGTCTTGGCCCAGGGAAAATGCTTCGGGTCTGGCCACTTTTTCGACCGAAAGTCATTCTATAACAAAATATTACATAATCAAGGAATACTCATTTCACGCAAGAAATGTTTACAGTTTTTCAGGCTAGTGATAGCGTACAATTCGATCGTAATTATGACTTTAACTTTAATTCGATTTATAGTGGTAAGGATAAGTAGCTTGGGCTTGGAAATATTTTGCAAGAAATGTCCCCTATCCGCATAATACGCGGTGACGCTCAGGGACAGATGTAGAGGGATGGTAACCGCAGCCTAAAAATGAAATCGATTAAAACGCGTAAATTTGTAAGAGTCGCGTGTGATAGTTTTTTTTTTTTTTTTTTTTTTCTTAGCCTAGTAATCCCGACATAAGCTAAACTTGTAATAAATCCTTCATTCGCTTACAAACTGCTAAGCATTGAAAGTAATTAGTTTTTCGTTCGTAATTAAAGATCTTAAGAAACCGAAATCATATCTTCCGATAGATTTTAGGACGTAACTCTCTAGCGTTTGCTAATAATGACTTATGTGAATGTTTTTAATAATCGACATAAAATTCGTGCTTACAGGCAGACCCACACAGATATTTTATATGAATTGTTGTATAAAACGCAATCTCTATGACCGAACTCATCATGTGGTAAATAAGAAATTTGTGTTTTTTTAGTTCACTATTTCAACAACATTTTCACATTTCTTCTCACCTCTCCTCACCTTTTCTTGTTCTACCTATGTATGTATTCGATTATAGATACCTGTGTGTATTTGTTTCATTTAGTAATGCGTACTTTTCGTTTACGTACGTAATCTGCATAATCGAAAATGTACGCAAAGAGATTTCAATGAATGGCTAAGCATTACAGTTAGGTAGAATTACTAATTCGCTTTAACTATAAACATAAATTATAAGCTGCCAGTAAGTTAAACATTCAACGATGCACTTGTTGCACTTGTTCGCTAACACAAACATGTCAACCGCATTGACTTATGCAATATAATGTATGTGAAAAAGTGCATTCATGGCAAGGCGGTATTTTAACGTTAATATGTCGCTTACGGCGTTAAGTAATTAAACAAATTACTATATGTCCACTCAATGTAGGCGCACACTACTCCCAAAATAAAAATAAAAGCAAACCAAATGCCGACAAATACAGTAACATTTGCAAACAGACTGAAAAGGTATGCGAATGAATTTCTTTAAAAAAAAAAAAAAAAAACAAAAAAAAAGAAAGAAAAAAAAAACGAAGGCCAGAAATGCAAAACGGAAAAAAGCATAAATTACAAAAAAAAAAAAGAAGGTAATAAATAACTGTTGCTGCATCAAAATTACGACTTTTTAAAGCATTTTAAATAAAATTTATATAAAAAGTGCTTGTTTAGGTACCTTTTTGCCCACTACCGAACTTATACGTGCAAGTAAACTTTATTATGTCATATGAAGTGAACATTTGTGTAACTCTCTCCTGTCATACATATATTTATGCATCCGTATGTCTCTCGGTCCATTCTTATCTCCTAATATCTAGATTTGCTTGCATTCTCCTTATTATTGGGAGAATTCGTAAAACTTTCTATCCACCCTTCTCTTATAGGCTGTTGGCGTCTTTGTGTGCGTATAGATACGCAATAGTTGCGTAATTTTGGTTTTAACATTAGAAACTCGCCAACGTAAAAACCGAGATGGGACAAGTAGAACGAAAAGACCATAAAGTCCAACTGATGCTCCAAGCGATTTATTGATTGATTTCGGAATAAATCGTCAAAGTTTTCCAACAAATGCTCCGCGTAGTGACTTATGTTAGGTCCAAGCATAACCCATTGTTCGCATGGATGGAGCAACAATCTCAACATGAGCCACAGTTTCCACGTCAGAGCGATGCTCAAAGCTGCCAAAAATTTGTTTGTTTTAAAACCTTTGTCGCTTCCTGGGGATGGGTCCGTAAAACGGTTTCCTCTTAACCATTATTTTCCGCCTACCCGTCATTAACTTCAATAGCGTATATAATGGCACTTTAATCTCGTTACCGCATTCACTTCTCATACTAACTATAATAGTAGATAGCAAAAACTTGCTCATACTGACGGAAAAGGTTGTATAACCAGCTGAAATTTTGTGCAGATTCGCGTGCTTAAACTTTTAAGAGCATCCTGGATGAATAAGATGAAGTGGACTTTACTCTGCATCTCTACCCCCCTTTTCCACCTGATCAAAGGTTTTATTAGAAATTAGGTGCTTAAGTGTTATAAACTATTTAGCATGTTAGAGCATGTTGGGTATCCGAGAGTTTAGTTCAACTTGTCTCGATTTCATTGCGCACATGAATATTTATAAAGTGTAATGCCCGCTTTATTTATGAACTGCATCACTTAATTGTACATAAATGACTTAATTGCAAAGTTAAACTGCCAAGCAAATGTCCTTTCAAAGTAAAGCAAATAGTGGAAGATTTTTGTTTGCAAGAATCATCAAAATCTTCCTTTCATCCAACAAAACCAACTTTTGATATGAATTCATCACTTAAGGGCATAAGTCTTCACGTTTATATGGCAGCTTTGCTCTCTAACTACTGTTTAGCAATTTGAAAAACTTCACATAGGTGGAAAGAACTCGTTTAAATTTTATGCTTCGTCTGCCACTGGCGAAAAAACGTTACGTTAATTATTTTTTGTGTCATTCCATGTACGCCACTATATATATGTATAGATAGATGTATATATATATATATATATATATGTATGTCGTTACAGAAACTGTGTGATACACAAAAAGAACTAAAAATTTTGCTTTTTTCAAAATTGATTGTATTCAATCAGTCATGCTGTCCAGAAAAAAAAAACACTCTGCGAACAAAAATATGAAAAAATTTCTATTTATTAAAATAATTTTATTTATTTTTTGTTTTTTTTTGTTTTTTTTTGACCTTTCGAAAAAAATGTTAAACGACATAATACCGCGGCCATGAAAGAACTCTGGTCTTTCTATACCATGCCTAAAAACCATATCCGCCAGTTATTTGGAATGAATAAAAAAGAACGCTTCGGCGGCCTCCCCATATACAACACTAACGTGAATGCTTATTCAATGTGAACCAACCACTCATTGGCTTGCAATTAATTAACGCAATTGGTAAAATTATTTCAATATATTTTCCAATATTTTCGAATGGTGTGTGAGTAGCTTCTCATAGAAGAAGAGGAGTTTTTAATATCAAATACGATCGGTCATGGGTATGTTATGCTTTGGATAGCCTACCTTGGTTACATTACTTATAATCTTTTACAAGTTTACAAGACGAAGCTAACACTTGGGTAACTGGTTGTGTGGTATTCCAGGCATTCCTCACTAAATGAAGTCTCAGAATTCTCCTTAAATCTTCTCCTATTTCCTTATAGAACTAGGCATTCATGTATCAAGTTCTACTTCTCCTTCCTCTATGCTTAACTGCTACTGCTACGGGTGACTATGTTACGCTTTTAATGCATCTATTGATTCCAGTTCATCTTATTTGTTAAGGCACGGTGGACGTACAGTGCTAACCTACTCATCTACTTACAACATGCTCCTGGCAACTGTTAAAGGAAGATTAAGAAGGGAATGGCAGCCACGATTTCCTCTGAGCCCATTTTCGATATGAATCGATTATTGCGAACCGGTTTAACTAATGCTTAATTTTCATGTCAGTCCTCATGCTTACTAAGCTAGTCGCTTAAAAAACTAGAAATACGTAGAAAAATCTCTAACCCTGGTTGCGTAACCAAAACGAATTTGAGACCCTTTGAAAATCTGCTTATGATATATATATATATATATATATACATACATATATGTGCGTATTGTTTGTCTCTCTCATATGTTTTTAATATGATATTCAAAACATTGCTTGCGCCGAATATGTTATGATTTTTATGTTGCGCGATAAACTTGACCTTGAAGAATTTATCACTTAAAAATTTTATAATCCCATTATGGGGATGCAATTCAGTTTAATAACATTTATTAAAATCAATAAGAAATTTAGCAAAAATTGTCTACCATAAATACTTGATACATTTAACACGAATCGATCGATCAATCAATGCATAGCCAATTACTATAAAATTATCTTTAATATAAGCATAAAATGTAACTGTTATAACTTAGCCATCACTCACTCATCAACTCGGTAATCGTAATGGCGAAGAGTAACAGCAAGGTAGCAAAAGGACAGAACAGCACTTATATACGACACCATTATGTGACCTTGTCCTTTTAACTTTTGCATTTACTTATCATAGCGACGTGCATGTAAACGAGGCATGAGAAAAATGCGAACAATCTTATAAACGAGACAGCATTACCTATTATTAAATAGTAAAAAAATATAAATATTGAAAAGTGTAAGATGTGAAAGAGTGAATGGTCATATAAAAATTGTTGTATAATTGAAGGTAGTAGAGACTCGCTCTTCTATAGAAAACCGCCAATACATATATATATATATATATAAGCAAAATAACCAATTAAGTAGCCAAGTCAACGCCAAGTTAACGCTAAACCAACGCCAAGACAAGTCAGGTTGTTGCTACTGTTTATACATAGTATTGGTAATTGTTATTGGATATTGTTCCATTAAACTTGGAACGAAGATCATATATATATATATATATATATATATATACAACGTACCTATATACACAGCAGCCTTAAATTAAAGACAATTTTAAGAACTATCAACTAAAACCATTATAAACACTTAAAGCCCTCTCTCGCCCGTCTCGACTATTAAATGACGAGACATTCCAAACATTTAAATGACTAGAATGATTAACATTAAGTTTTAAAACCATTTTTAGAGCTTTTATCTCTGTTTGCCTCAATGCAGTTTAGCTATGTTTTCTTGTCTTTTTTTGTTTTTTGTTTTTTGTTTTTGCATTTACAGTTCAGTTATAACACACTCTCATTACATATTATGCATTGACTGCATAATGTACTCGTGTCAATGTTAAAAATAAATTCCAAATTGAAAATTTTAATTGTTCACAACGCTACGGCTATGGCGGACTGATACGATTACAGCGAAGGCAACACCAAACAAATTATCCGACATTCAATACAAATTACAAATTATTGCTGTTTGCGTGCATTTAAGCAAATTGATGGGCGAAAGAGAGACATTTTAGGCGGCTATACCAGAGTCGGCTATTGATTGCTATTTAGGGTCATTAAGAAATTTTTCAAATTTACCGCACATGTTGCCAATTTGTTTGCACAATGAACTGCGCAATTTTAAAGTTCAAGTGCAACAAATTGTCGGCAATAAGCAAAAGTATACACATATATACAACAAAAAAAAAAAAAAAGAAACAATCTTAAAAGACTTAAGAAGACCTCAAGGTTATGGGAAACTTTATTGAATGTATTAACATTATAAGAGTAAAAAATAAAGTTAAAGTAACTGTGAAGAAAAAGGTCATCTTAAGCTGATTACAGTATTTATATAATAAATAGTAGATATATATATATGCAACTGTATTCAAATCAAGTCTAAAGCAAAGAACACGAAATAGTTGTAATGTTTTTTCTCTTTTCAATTTGCTTTCTTAACAAAATCTCTATGTTCTAGAAAGAGTTGAAAATGTTAAGCCTTTTAAGGTCAAAAAATGATGACACATTTATCTCTATACATATGAGAGACTGCAGACGAAGATCAATTCCAAAATCTTATCGTTTAACTTCATTCGTCGTCAACATTTTTCTAAATCTCTTTTCTGATCATCATTTGATCTAAATACCATTCGCAGGCTTGCATGAAGCCTCGGAGAAAGAGAACATTCTCTGATGGTGTCACCGCTAATTTCCTCTCGACCTTTGGCGATATTGTTTGTGAATTCCCACTAATTGCGACTGACAGTATGTTGTTGTTGTTGTCAGCTAGCAATGCAAATACATATCGTATGTGAAAATCAATGGACGCTTTACCACCACATTTTATACAAGTTTTTCTTGCTGCGAAGCAGATTTTTTCTGCGCATTACTTTCGCAAAGTTATTCACTTTTCATACCACCCGCCCGTATTGCTTCATTCCCCTGTGATCTTAATAACTCATTTGACTGCCAATACTCAAAAAAGCGTTGGCCTTGCTATCATAAGAATTTTAGGCGTGAATTTAAGAGTGAAGGTCAAAAAATTATTAAACAAAATTTCACTCATCCTAGACTCACTCGCACTTGTGCTCGAAGCGAGCTTTCGTCAAATGATTTCATATTGCTTCGGAATACCATAAATTTTGGTTTGGTTAGGCGGTGCCACGATAATAATATTAATGATAGTAAAGAGAAAAATTTAATACAATGACTGTAAACAACTTTTTTCTTCAAAAATACGTAATTGATCTGACATGCGGTGCATAAAAGTAATCTGAAAAAATTATGAGCACATAGAGTCTATATGTCGTACCTTATAAGATATGATCGCGGTAAACATATGTACTCATATCCAGATAGTGAGTGAGGCGTGCATGTGCATGTGCATGTGCATGTGCATGTGCATGTGCACATAGAAGCATACGAAGTTTTTGTAATGGCAACGACCAATTAATAATATCGTTGACACCTTCAATCGCTCGATGACATCTCTTGATACAAGGTAATGCGGCTAATACGGAATCCATTGCTCAAATAAACATCGACTTTAAATACATTTTACATGATATGCAAGACAAGTACATATGCAGCAAACAAGCTTTACTTATTGCAAATGTATTTAATGCTTAAGTAGTAAATAAGGTATGCAGACTTAACACCAGCATTGTCGTCATCATCATCATCATCATCATCATCATCATTATTATCATCATTATCATCATCATCGTGATCATCGTCATCATCGTCATCATTATACATCATCACCAGATAGAGTAGATACGTAAGGAATTTTTAAGGGCAAGCAAGCATTTTATGTCTGTTGTAAAAAAAAAATTAACGCACGCACCCATACTTATACACATATTTAACGTTAAAATGGCAACTGGCCAGATTATTGATCACTTGGGACACAAAATAAAGCGTGAAGTGATGTATGGCTACTTAAGAAAACCGAAGAAGAGAAAAGCTAATAAAATGAGCTTCGAATCAAACAAGAAAAACGCTTGGCGGTGTTTTTTTTTTTCTTCAACAATTCTTGTAAAAAAATAAAAACAAAAAACAAAAAACAAAAAAGATAAAAGTGTGTTAAAAATGCCAACATTTAGGGCTAAGCAGGAAGAGAAGGAGGAGAAGTCTGTAAAAAGACTTGAGATAGCTTTTTGAGATGAGCCGTGAAAACTCTTTTAAAAATTTAATTAAAATGTTGCTTTAGATTATGTCTTATAAAGGCGAAAAAAGAAAAAGGAAACTAAGAAGAAGAAGGAGAAAAAAACTAACCAACCTAAGGCTTGAGCTTACAGATCTTAAGCATTGTTTTCTTTTTGCTTTTTTTTTTTTGTTTTTTTTTCTTTTTTTTTTTTTTTGGGCGTAGAGGATTAAGTTTAAGATGCTGGACTGTTAAGCGGCTTCTTTACGTTAATATTTATTAAATAAGTCGCGCTTTAAGGCTCTGCGCGATACTATCACCGGCTTAAGCAGTTAATCGTAATGAGATTTTAAATGCTGCTATTGTGTAAAGTGAAAATAAAATTAAATTAAATGATATTTTAACGAAATAAAATAATGAACGTAAGCGTGTGAGAGCGCGTATAACCAACCCTATATAGCCCTATAGCCCTATAGAAGAAGAAGGTCATTTCATTTGTATAATTACATAGAAAATGAAGATGCGATCACAGAAACACATATTTTCATACCTAGCCATCGAAAATATAGAACAAACATATACATATATACATGTGTTTCATTTCATTCGTAATAATCACAGATATACATACGTATATCAAAGATCTGCAAGTGTACGCGTCGTTGCATTTAAAATTGCAAATCGTTTCAGTTACATCCGCCTCTCTATCGGTTGGTTTTTTGTCAACTTTTACGATCGAATGACGTTGGATTTGTTGTAAACACGTAGTAGTAGTAGTAGTAGTAGTAGCGGTAGTTGAGATCCCAGGAACAAATTTAAAAGCGTGTACGATTCATCCAAAAAGGCAGCCGCAGCCACTATTACTTTGAATTAGTGGCGATGAATTTTGAACATATTGCAGATCAGCGTACAAGATTACGATAGTCCACCGCAATTATCGCATTCGCTTGCGACTAGCAGAGGAGATATGCGATCTTCAGACGGGGTTCAAACAGGCGGATAACTAGCTTTCTATCTATTTTTTGTAAGCTCGGAAATTTAAATGTTGAACATGACTTAAGAAAATGGGCAAGTGGATCCGATTTGTCGTAATAAATAAGACCATATAAGTTATTTGAGTTAATTGCACTTTTTTCACCGCCAAGTTTACACTTGAGCTGCACTTTCACTATCCCCAAGTCCGCAATTAATATAAAAAGATTTGTTTGATTCTGCGGAATAACTTTCGTTTTGTGCCTTACAAGTTATTGCAAATTATCAAAAGCGGCAAAATCCAGCATATTTTAGTTTCTCGTTATCGGTAAAGTAAAAATGATATTCAAGCAAGGAAAAAATCATTGAATGTGTATGAAGAAAATGTACTCACAGAAGGTCAGTACCAACAAACTGGTTTACAAAATTTAGTACCGACAATTTCGATATTGAAAGTGTAGAAAGTCGGTTGACACTAGAAAGTCGGTTGACACTAAGCTGAAGCTACCTATACAGCGATTAACTGATATTACCGGACAAGGTCGCTGAAGGTCGCTCGCGGTAAAATGGTCTTCTTTAATTTTGATCAAAAAAAAATTAAGACGAAATAGCTTTCCAAACAACCTAAAAAATTACTTTTTTATATATAATAAGACACTTTTTAGACTACTGCTACTACTACTACTACTACTGCGTGCGCTTCGAACTGCTTTCGTTCAAGTTTGTCGTTTAATTTGACAACATTTGCTTATCTAATATCTTCAGGACAAATATTTGTCATTGGATTATGGAAATGTGATATGTTCAAGTTACGTTAGCATTCTTCCTCAAGCATTTTATCGTTTGCATTACCGCGATAATGATATTGAGTCCTGGTATACGGAATGTCTTAAATACTTGAAATATATGCTTGTGTTCAATTGCCTTTTGCAGAGCTTTGACATTAACATTAAAAATCATATTTTGAAAATTGCATACAAATCTTGGCTTGGCTTGGATTCAAGTTCTTAACGTTCTACATTTTGGGGGAACACACTTTTTTCACATAAAATGGTTTTCTTCTTTCAACTCCTTTTGGCTTAAGCGTCATTAAAATCTTGATTTCTTTTCGTAACGTTGAACACTTGCTAAACACACTTTTAGCCAAGCGCATATAAGTTTACAAGTGATTAAGTAAATGAATATTACTCCTATCAAAACAAAAACTAAATTTCTTACGTGCTTACTTTATAATAAGAATCAATGCGGAGAGCAGTAAATGCCGTTCGTACGCGTTATTTACCTTAAGCTAAGTGAAGAGTGAAACTTTTATAAATTTCCTTAAAAATCCCGGAAGTAGTTAATA
This sequence comes from Glossina austeni, assembly GCA_000688735.1. Taxonomy (NCBI): domain Eukaryota; kingdom Metazoa; phylum Arthropoda; class Insecta; order Diptera; family Glossinidae; genus Glossina; species Glossina austeni. The sequence continues at coordinate 2,858,752 of KK502401.1, forward strand.
ATGTTAAATACATGTTTAGCTCTAAGACCAGTTCTTCAGTTCTTCAGTTTCCTTTCCCGCCCTTCCCAGCCTTCCCAAAGGTGAGCATGCAAACGAAATTCTTTTTGTTCTACTTAAAAATTCTGGCTGGCTGGCTGGCTGCTGCCGTTCTTCCTTCTCTTCCTTTTGTCTTAGTCTTCCTCTTAGTCTTTTTTTTTTTTTTTNTTTTTTTTTTTTTTTTTTATGTCTTTAATGTATTCGTTCGCGTATTCCATAATAATTTTCAAGTTTGCGTGTTTAAATATTAAGAAATTTTCAAAAAAAAAAATTCTCATATGCTGCCCTGCATCGGTTGCGGTTGCATTTCGCTTTGACCTATTTTTGTATGTTGTCCGCTTGCGTTACTTGTTCTGCAAATCTTGTTCGTTAAGAACTTAATTTTCTGGTATTAATCAGTTATATTGATATTATTAAGCTGATTTGTCGAAATTATTAATTGACTTAAAATCGAAAATCGAAGGAATTTAATTTAACGAAGAGTACAAAATCTCCTTGATATCCTTAATTTGATATAATGAAAAGTCATAATATTGAGAAGTTTTCGTTATGTTCGAAAGTGTTTTCGCGGAACCATAAAATGATTGCAACAAAGCAATCGATTCAAGCCAAATAAAGTACAGTGTTTTTGTCTTATTATGGAATTAATTTTAATTATTTTTTTATTAAAAAACGAACAACAATTTTTTTTGTAAATTTCTCATTATGGGATTTAAAGCTCGTCAAAGGCACAAGAAACACACAAACATTTAATGGAAAAAACGTAAACGTAAACGTAAACAGTAAGTAGTGTCTTTCCTATTTCTTCTTTCGCCCGAACCTAGTAGTGTGGAATTGTTGAGCTCGCCTGCACGATAGTTTCTTATAAGGCTTACCACAGTATTGCATATGACATATGTACGATGAGTTTCAAGTTCTTTCAAGTCCTACGAAGTTGTTAGAGTTTGTAAATGCTTGCAAGGCATAAAAATACGACTTATAAGGTATATATAATTGGAAAAAAACAAATCGATTTTGTCCATTATTGGCAATTGGCATAGAACAGAAGACACTTTCCTGGTTCTTCTTAGTTTTTCCCATTCAAAATTGCTCAATAAAATTCTCTATTCCACTTCGAAAATCGTCAAAAAGGCTTTAGGGTACTTACTTTCCTCTTCTTCTTTGCCTTCCTCTTCTTCTTCCTCTTCCTCTTCCTCTTCCTCTTCCTCTTCCTCTTTCTCTTTCTCTTCCTCTTCCTCTTCCTCTTTCTCTTCCTCTTCCTCTTCCTCTTCCTCTTCCTCTTCCTCTTCCTCTTCCTCTTCCTCTTCCTCTTCCTCTTCTTCTTTCTCTTCTTCTTTCTCTTCTTCTTTCTTTTCCTCTTCCTCTTCGTCTTTCTCTACCTCTTCTTCTTTCTCTTCCTCTTCTTCTTTGTCTTCCTCTTCCTCTTCTTCTTTGTCTTTCTCTTCTTCTTTGTCTTCCTCTTCTTCGTTGTCTTTCTCTTCTTCTTTGTCTTCCTCTTTTTTCTTATTTTTCTTCTTCTTTTTTAGTTAAGTTAGTGGTGTCTTCTCTACGTGACAGTACGTCGCGCGCAGTACAAGTTAAACACTCACAGTTCAGACAGTGCAAAGGTAGGCTAAAACTAGAACTTATCATTAAACACTATACAGTCTGTCTCTCTTCATTGCAACTTCATACAGAATACTATCTCACCTAACCTCTGCAATTTTTACCTTGGCTTCAGTTCATATTCTAATTACACCCTTTCAGCAACCTAAGCGATTTCTTAACTAGGGACTTAGATCTCTGAAATGAATCCAACAAGTTTTGCTGGCTATTAATGACTCGAGTTGTGGAATCACTTGCGTAGCCCGTCCGCCACATATAATCCTTGCACTTACGGCGACGGTAGAGAAAGGCAATAGCACTCGTCATTTCCATCTAACCTCATTTACTTAAGTAAAGTCGAAAGTAATAATCCCACCGATTCTACGATGTGCCTTCTTTCCTAACTGATCAGCGAGGAGTAAATTTAGCGTTCGACTCAAATAGAAAGCTTGTAACTTAACCACTTTGCTCCTCGCAAGGTTTGCAGGCATATTCGCTCAATGACTGGCGGAAATTCATATGCACAAGATCATGGTGGCAAGACCCATTTTTTGTCTGTCTGATTACGTAAGCACTCGAAACAGTTACATCGGGAATTCGAAGTATCGAAGAGAAATTTTTGAATAGCCGCTTGAACGTTAGTACGAATTGCAAGGTGATAGTGCGTCTGGGGCATATTTGCAAAATTTCTGCTGGTTTAACAGGAGCAGTAGATGGGTCGCGATATTAAACGATACTGACTAACTTTTCCTCTTTTTGGTCTGGATGAAATGATGCCATAGAATGGAAGGAGGTTTACTTCCAGCAGGAGGGTGCCACCTGCCACACAACTCGTGAAACAATGGTTGAAATATCTTGTGCATACTTTTTCTACTGCGTTAGTGTGCAAAGTGGACGTACGTCCTTCCCAAAAAAATAACTGATTGTTTCAATTCTTGCCGAATTCGATAAGAAAATATTTTGTTGCGAGAAGTATTTTCTACGTCTTCAAACTACATTGAAAAAAAAAAAGCTGATAGGTATGCTCGTCGCTCAGCATCTCTGGCACTCATTTTATATTAATATGCAAAAGATGCTTCCAACTAACACGCACACGCAACTTAATTATTTCAGATACTTGTACTAATAAGGCGACCAATTATTATTTTTACATGATCGCCTTTTAACAAAAATTGCTCTTGAGCGACATGAAATAAGTGAAGAAGAGAAAGAGTGACGAAAGAGATGGAAGATAAGACGATCTTTCATTAAAAGTCCTGTTACGTATTCTTCGTATTGGCTGCAATTAGAAAACTAGTTTGATGATCTTCCTTCACGCGACTTATGAGAAAGGGCTGCCGTTACAAATGATGGCCTTTTGATCTGCGCCTTACTCCAGCAGAATTATCATCATCATAGCGATTTTCTAGCTATCACCTCTTGTTGGTCATTACTTCCTATTCATCAAATATTAGCCGGTCACTTTACATTGCCTGTTACTGGCCTGTTTACCAATCAGTTTTTTCATATCAATTGGTCGTTACAGAGAATTTTCTTTTCATCCAAAACTATTTCTTTCTTCTTCTTCTTTTTTTTTTTTGCTTGTTGTATAGCAGATCTACACAAAAGAGTAAAAGTATTTAAGAGGAATTGTCAACACAAGAAAGGCGTGAATCTGTAGCACAAAAAAAAAAAAAAATAAATGGGAAAAAATAATTATTTACAAATACCTGAGGTTTTCACAAACGAAGCCGCAAAAAAAAGAAATGTTTTTCTAAAATTTAATACGAAAACCATTGAAATTATTGTCAGTTAAAGTACATAAAGTATGAGAAACGTCAAGCGTCAACAATATCGAAATTAAGTGTGTTTTGTATGAATATCGATATGTTAACAATTGTTTGCGAACAAGTTCCGATAGGTCAGTAGGTGGAGGCGAGAAGAGATTAGCCAACAGTAGGTGGTAACGAATGTGTGCTCTCTTACATCGTACGTGTTCTAAACGAGATATTGATTTCTCTTAAAGCCAACCACTAATAATTAAATATCATATAAAATATGAAGCGAGTGGATTACTGAGTCTCACTTCATCTTTCTCCGTCTTTCGTTTTCAACAAAATCATTGTAATTAAGTCATATTCAAGAAGTATTACACACGTGCTGTTTGTATTCATGTGGCGGTTTTATTGAAAAATAATTAACGCGCTGCTCAAACGAAGTTGTCATTTGATTGGTCACCTGCAGCAAGGTGTTTGTTTCGTTTAAGACATAGTTCTTACAAATGGTTCGTACAAATCCTATAGGGTTGATTAAATGCACTGATCATATCTGACAAAGACTGTGTGAGCTCAAGATATTAAAAATACATTAATAAAAGCATAAATTATGACATAAACTATGTAAAGAATGACTAGACATAGACTGGCTGCTCGTCCCCAGTGGGGTTTCATATAAGAATTATTTATATGAAGATAGACTTTGTTGTAATCCTTTAAAAATCCTTATAGAGAAGAGCAGTGTTATTGGAGCCATTATTTTAATTCAACTATTCATAAAGCCGAAGCGCTTTTATAGGCATTCATATGCAACAAGCAATGCGTCATCTAACAAGTAGTGAACCTTCGCTAGATGCTCAGATGCTTTTTCCAAGCAATCTGAAGCTGTTTTGATTTCGCCAATATCTTAATTGCTTTCATATACCCCCCCTTTCCCATATTCTAAGAGAGATTAGCACACACGAAGGTGTGACTCTGACACATTTACGTTTGCTAATCGAAATAAATCGAAATGTTACCTACACCTATGCATTGTTAGACATTTTTTCATATTTATTGACTCCAAGTATACGCGATATGTGTTCATTTACCCTAAACTATGGAGCCCTCCGGAAAAGTTTAATACTTTTTAGACTTAACTCTTGTATGTAAATAAAAGTGTAGGCACCACTTGAACTTTATATTCACTTATATACATAAATGTATGTGGGTATGCATCTCAATATAAGTGTTTACACTATATCCTGTGCGTGTGCCAAAAACATCTGCCCGCACATGTATAAAAGGAAAACGAAAAAGAAACTGTTTTATCCATACAGGAACCACACATTTAGTTCCTGCTTTTAGTTTATTTGTATGCGTGTCATCATATATCAACAACCAATGCATTCTTACTCATATAAATATATACATATATATATATAAATATATATATTTGAGCCTGCAATTTTTCGTATTCCTTTCAGCTTATGATGATGAGTCCTTTTGAGAGCTCAACAAAAATGAAAATAGGGGAGACTTCTTGATCACAAAACAAAAATGCATCTGTTTTTGTGTTTTTTCTGTTTTTCTGTCTATATACAGTTGCATATATATATATATATATATATATACACCATTTGATATCTCAGATACTTTTAGGTCCAAAGACTCAATAAAACGAAACAAGGTGCTCTGCGCTGTGCAAGTCTGTGTTTTTTTTTTATTTTATTTTATTTTTTTTTTTTTTTTATTCCTTTTTGTGTTTTTTTTTGTTTTTGGTTTTATTATCGCTGCATTCAAGGATGGATTACTATTACGTTTTCTTAAACGCTCATTAATTTATCAAAAAAAAGAAAAAAAAAAAAAAAACAAAAAACAAAAAACAAAAAAGAAAGAAAAAAATAAATAAATACACCTGAAATTCTATAGAGGCTGTCTACGACATGTTAATAGATTCCATGTAGAGTTTCATTTGCTCTACGAAATTTTTCTGTTTAGTTAACACTAAAATAATATTAAAAGTTCTTGGAATTCCACTAAATGGTCAAGTGTATCCTCTTGCTGTAATCTGTGTCTGCATAAGCACATAATGAGCCTTTCATTTTCAGACTGACTTAAGTCGATATTTCCAACTAAATCAAATCACTTGTCTTTGTGTTATTTTCTACTTCATCTTTGATTTGTAGCCTTATTCTAAAGTCTTATCCAATAAATAATAAATTCAAATAAGTATAAATAATAAATTTATAATTATAAATAAATGAAATAATTTCAAATTTTAATTATGTGATATGTGTGCATATCGTGGGAGACAAAAATATAATTTAAATATTTTCGATTTAACAAAAACAAATAAGAAGAAAAGACTTAACCCATTTGGCAAATGAACGGCCCATTTATGCTCATCCACATGCATCCATTTGTATACAATATTTTAGAATTAATTCATTCTCTCCTATTTACTGCATAAACTTAATTATAGATAATGCTCTTTTTTTTGCTGATCTTCCCTTTTCTGCATATAATAGTTTCGTCTCTTGCTAATTTTCTAGCTATAAAGTTTAATTGGAAAAGAACGAAAGAAAACAAAGAAACATAAATGTAAAGTTTTGTTAGTGGCGTGTGGTCTCCTTTGCCATATCAAAGCAATCTTAATGTCTTTATGCAAACTAATTGAGAAAGACTGTTTGGACTAGTTTTCTCGTCGCAATGCTCCGCTGCTGTATTTAATAAGATATTCTATATTAAATACAATTATTTATAAATTCTTTCGCAACAAAATGACTAATAAAATGCTTAAAAGATGCAAAGGATGTAAAAATATTTCAAGATACGTGAGAATCAATGTCAATGTCAATGTCTTTGCGTATATCTATTATTATAGTTGAAAAGTCCCTAAGCCGGCAAAGCGATGTCCGCGAATCGCAAACATATCCCATATGAAAAGCATACAAATTCTTAATGTTCCGAAACTTCACATTTGTGTCGTGTATTCCTTTACTTAAACTTATCCGCCCGGTTTATATATGTATTACGTATTTGTTTGTTTGTTGTCCCTTTACGATGTTTTGTTAAAAATTTTTTCATGGCTAAAAATTTCGATAGAAAGTTAAAATCTTCCAAAATGAAAAATATGACAGAAAATATTGTTCCATAAACCCACAAGACAAGCCGAAAATTATAATTTTTAATTTATAAAAGATTAGAAGAACGAGCGTCATCGTGCAGTTATTACGATCGACCAATCGACAATTCTGCAATCAAGTTAAACAAATCAAAACGCTTTAGTGGGACACGACTCACCATTAAGTACCCTACACCACTATACACTTCAATACAGTTATTTATGCAATGAGTTTTTAAAATAGGACGTTATTTGGAAACTGATCGAAGAAGTGATCAAAGGCGAGCTAATCTCAATAGCGTTCGTTTTTCGGCCAAAACACGTCAGTGTATCAAATTTCATTAAAATATCTTCAAAATTGTAATAATTTGTAAGTTGAAGACACGAAAACAAGATAGCTGGCCGGAGAAATGGACAGACAAGCTCAGTTCAGCTCAGGGAAGGGCTTCTCAATCGATCGATGTAGTTCAAAATAGGTTTATGTGCAGTTCCTCTTAGTGTTCCACACATCCGCACTAATCTAATATACTCTCACAAGTATCACAAGTGCTTCACATAAACGTATACGTTACAGGCTTTATTCTCTCGATCGAAAATCGAGTAGATACGAAAACTTTTGCTTGTCTACTTTTAACATCTGGAACTTAGAAAAGCTTAAGATTCTGAATCGATTTATTGATTGTCATCTGACCGTTTGCCATTTGTTGTTGTTACAACTCTTCACGTGCGCAAAGACGAAAACAGTAAATTGAAATTTGACTCACACTACTCTAGATGAAGTACACAGAGATCGGGTTTTTCAACCAATCATCAAATTAATGTCATTCTACAAACATCGATAGTAGTAGGTTCCGAATGGCTGCCATTTTCTTGCCCGGTTAAAAAGACCGCTTCGTGATAATCCTTTTAGGTCAACGATACTCTTAAAGGGAATTAGTTGTGTAGCTTTATTTTAGACAACAACTAGAGAGAAAAAGTTCTCCGACACTTCTGCCGACAGTCTTGTATCAATCAAACAAAGAATCCTTAACACCGATCATTCAAAGCGCACGTGGTTCCAAAATCCAGCAATTCTCCTTAGTTTTTAAATGCAGGATTACATCAGATCTCTGGCGAATGGGATATTTTCAGACCCTTAATTAGCTTACTAGCAGGCAAGCAAACACGCGAACGAAAGATCTGACGACTATCTGTACATCTATGTACAGTGCATTTTCGGAAGCGTTACGCCACTGCTAGAGTAATATGCAGTCTAAGGCTTATGTCGATCAAGACAATGAATGAATGCGTTAGGAGGTCTTGGATGTGTTTTTCTGGGCACTGTACAGATAATTAATTTCCCAATTTACTGTATTGCCAAATAGGTAAACAGAACTTTTCTTAAGTCCCTCTAACGCGCACTTCTGGACGACTCCAGCGTTCTGATCAAATTAATGTATCGCCATTCGCCGGTAGTTGGTATGAAAATATAGCTTTCAGCTATTCATGATATTTGATTTTATTGTTTGGCGTTATTCTTGGTGCCCAGCACGCACACGTCCACGTCTCCGCACTTACATGATCACGTTATATTTTACGATCTTCCCCTTAAAATGGTTTCTTTCTTTAATACTTTCTAACAAATAATCCATAACTTATACGAAACTAATCCAATTTATTTGATCGTTTGTGCGTTCCGTAATGGTGAGTGAAGGGTAGGGAAGGGGTGGGAAAGGCGGAGTTAGCGGTATGAGAATAACAAATCACATTGTTAAACAATGCCTACATAATCACAAACAATATAAATATTTGTTTGCCAGACATTTCGATAATGCTCCAGGGGGTGGATGAATGCTATGCATTCAAAATGTAAAAATCTTCGAGCGAAAGCAGTAAAGGCAAATATTATATTAAAGCCTGAACCTGTCGAAGTGTTAATTATATTGTAGGCACTGCCAATGAATGCCACAGCGCATATGTAGGCAAGAGAACCATGAATTTGCATCGCGTTCGCATTAAAAGTATGTATTGTGAAAATACAAAAAATAAATGAATAAATAAATAAAAAAAAATATTTATTAGACTGCTGTGCTTACTGTGCTTTCTTGGTTGTTTGCTTGCTTTGCTTGCTTGCTTGCTTGCTTGCTCGCTTGCTTCTTCATCGGCTTTCATTTCTTCTGAAACTCTAGGCGAATCATGTCTATAATCGATGTGAGCATCAAATCGAGCCCAACCCAATACGATGATTGAGATGTTGCGTGGGCCGTTCGTTCTCTGTACGGTCTTGCGTGAAGAGGTGTTAACATAAAGTGTGAAAAATATGTTACCTCCGGTTATATTTGCGTTGTTGATATAACCTTATATTTCCACACGCGCACCTTACATAAGACAGAATAAACAAGAAATCACGAGCTTCTTTTGCTTTATGGCCAAAAACAAATATATCACCGATTTTATTAAATTATATTTGAGCTGCTATGAAGCTAAACTCATCTGTCTGTCTAAAGCAAATTCATATATGAAAGCTTTGGCACGCAATTATTGAGCTCGCAAGCACATACATGCATGCATATATGTAAAGATATTTAATATGATAAGCAAAAGTCAAAATATAAAAGTCTTTTTTAAACTAAGCTTTCAATTTTAATCAAGTGATTTATTACTTTTACTGAAACTTTTTTTTGGGTGCATATACCCTTCAGTTAACCGAAAAGCGAATGATTTCTTTGATAATTTCATAAAAAAAACTTATACTCCTCTTCTCAAAGCGTTTGCGTTCATTTCATTAAAACTATTTGTTTACGTTTTGTTAGGTTTCTCCTTTTAATAAATACGAATAATACAACAAAAAAAAATAAATAAATAAATAAATGAATAAAAAATTAAAAAAATTGAAAACATCGTTAAAATTGATTAAGAAAAACTACCCAAAATATTTGCACTTATATTGCCTTACGAGACAATATGTAGCATAACCATTCTTCTACCTCTTCCTCTTTCTTTTCTATCCTCATACAAACTTAAATTTAATTGTCATTCTGCTTTCACATCAAATAAAGCGCTTAATAGAAGCAATTTTTTTAAAATTTTGACAGACTTTAAAAAAAAAAAAAGCATAATTCCTTCTAAAACGAAAATTGAACGGATACCTACCTTGAAAAGATATCAGACGACAATCGAAGCAACGGTAGTTGTTTGTATGTGTCATTTTGAAACACGAGTCAAGTAAATCACTTATAGATTGGTTGGGCTAATGTTTTCTTCTATTGACGTCGAAACTTTTTGTTCTTTGAAAATTTATTACGTGTGGTCGTTGAATGATTCTCTTCGCTGTATACTAATAAATCAATCAACATTAAATTAAGACCGACTAATTAGTTGATGTTTTAAACCTCCTAAACATGTACTCATTAAAAATGTTCACCTTTTATGGAGCATGAAAGCAGCTAAAAAAAAAAAATAAAAAAAAAATCTCTTTTTTCTTATTCGTATGTATGTATGTGTGTAGAAATTTTTGAAAAAAATAACTTATTTGAATTTTGATTTAATAAGAAAGCTACGTTCACTTCAAGCCGAACTTTCGATATCTAACAACTCGTAAAGGGTTTCGTTGCTGATATTCAGCCGGGTGGTAATGTAGATAATTGCACGCAAAATCAAGCCTTTTTGTCTTGGAATAAGCCTAGCCTAGGTCTACAGTTCGCAATTACTACTCGCAGAATGATGCAAAAAGCTTTTCCTTTACTTGCCTTAGACTGACAGTCGATGAATCAAAAATCTATATCCGATGTCGTTCAACTTTGGTTGACATGACGACGCATTTTAATTAATAGAATTTTTTATAGAAAGAACTCAAAAGAATTTCCCGAACAATCACTCGGGGAGATGTCACCTATACGTGCAATGCCGTGGCGGTCGTAAGCAAGTGTGGGAAGAGATAGAGAAGTGGCCGCAGCCTTAATGGGCGTATGTCTAATTCGTAAGTGTTATGGCTGTACCGACTGACCACACATAATAACTGCGACCGAAGTGAACTCCAGCGCATTGAGATGTGAATCCGCCGACACAGACGTAAAAGATGAAATCTTTAAAAAGTTCATATTAACTTACGCGGTATTTGTGATGTCATTGCGTTGCAAAAAAATTGAAATATGTTGTACAGACATACATACATACATAATCCCATATCTATCTTTATTGTGAATAAGACAAACGTGAAGAGTAGCCGCTACGCGAATAATAGGCGAAATCTCTGAGGGTTTGTATATAACGTTGTAACGTTTTTAAATCGCTCAAGCGTTTATCTGTTATACCCGCCAACGACAGATGGGCATATGTTAGATTTCGTACACTTGTGTTTGTAAAATACAGCAACAATACGCCTCCAGTTATTGCGTCCGTCCATCCCTTCTGTTTTGGAAAGTTTACGACAAGAAAATGTTAAAAAAATATCCGAAACTTGTGCTTGGTTTCGCTTCGAAACCATAAATCGGACTTGAAATTGTATTCGGAGTAATAAAATCTATTATAATTACTTTACAAATCAGTTTGTTGGTGATGTTACATCTCAAAGATGCTCTTTAAGGCGAATATGACTTTCCTTTCTTTTCTTTTCTTTTGTTTTTTTTTTTTGCTGACTTTTGCTTTTTGGAATAACTAATAGATTCATTAGTTGACTTGGCATGAACTGGCATTAAATAATGCGCGTAAACAATTTAACAATTTAGCGGCTTAGCTTATGACAAAGCAGCAGCAGCAGCAGCAGCAGACACTTGTTAAATGTGTTTGTTTAAATGGCTTGTTAAGGAAAGCGATTCAAGAATCCATGCCAAGGAGCGGTAAATATCAAAAATCGAAACAATAAACAAAATAAGAGTTTTTGTTGTTCAATTTATATAACACAGTAAGATGTTCAGAAAAACTATGACTGCTTTTTTGGGGATTTGAACAAAATTTCTGGAATTCATAAATACCGTATAATCGTCTGATTATCGGCTAATAAATGTTCAAAAAAAAAAAAAAAACAAGATATCATTGATTTTTTTCTAGAGTTTCTCTTCAAATCCTCGATAATTTAAGTTTGTTTGTCTTGTCGATTGATTATTGCATCAACAGTTCTTGGAATTAATCGAGACAAAAAACCCTTTCGTTGTCATTTACTGGCTAACATTATATAAACAATAAATGAAAAGTAGGCGTTTGCTTTAATAAAATGTTGTTTTTTGCCTCAAGATTAACCTGCTGGTTTTATAAATTTCGCTTTCGATTATAAAAATAAATGGAATGAGAACTTATTGTTAAGATTTTTATCGCATGAATTCTTTATCGCATTTTTATTTTAGAGATAAATTTTGAAAAAAGGAATTTCAATAAGGCCTACACTTCGATCCTTTTTCAATCATTTGATAGCCAAGTGTTAATGTTAATGTAAATAAAAATAAAGGATTGGAAATATATATGTATTCGCGTTTATTTATATATTTGATCGTTATTTATTATTCGCGCGTTGACAGTTTGTTAAAAATCCCGTCAATAATTTTTAAATTTTTAAAATAATATGTCAAATATTTTATTTCTTCAATTATTTTCATATCGAGTTTTGTGTAATAATTGAATTATAATTTTCCTCCTTTTGGCATAAACGAAATTGTGGTAACGATTTGGTTTCACTTATAAGATATAAGCATGTCGTAGAAGAAGGAGTAGAGACGATGTGACATAAAGAGTTATTTTCTTCTTTTTCAAAATGTTTACTTACATTAACTTAATGTACGTTTATTATAACCCGGGTTCAATTTACAATTTCATACACCATCATTTAATATTTGCTAACTGATGACTTTCGAGTTGATTAAGTTCAGCTCAATCAGTGGCTTAAGAACACCGGACAGTCCATCGAACGGCTACTCGAGATTTAAACTCACATACACTGCAAATAATCGAAAATGCCAGCAAACGATTCAATTTTAACTGTGCATTAATGTCTTTTAGATCAAACATTTCATAAACTTGGTACAAAATATTCAATTTGGTATCGGATTTCTATTTTTCGCGCCCTTATCTGAAAACTTTCGATAAATTTCTTTGTTTAATTTCTACAATCACATCATGTCATACATTGCGTGTATAGTAACCAAATAACTGAACGGATTATATGCCGGTTACTACGAAAAACCGAAATGTAGTAAAAAAGTCTGAGGCAAAAAATCTTTCCCACCATCAGGGTAACTTTTTTCACTTCATTTGCTTAACACATTGCTTATTAGCTCACTGTGACTTCAACTTTGTCTTTGTTCGCCTTGCGAATCCCACGCATCTAAGCTCTCTAACTTTTCAATATCTTTCAATCTTTCCACGATTCGTCAATCTTTAGTAAGCAAATCATGATTTACTATTCGCTTACCTTACACTTCCAGCTTTAGAATCACGAACCCACTCGACGTGTTCTCCTCTCTTTCATCTAGCCTTGAAATGCCGACATTAAAGATATCCGTTGGTTGCTTCTCTGTCCTACGCAAATCGTGGAGTTTATGGTATTTTCTCCTCTGATCCTATATAACCCTGTCAATAAAACAGATCAGATATGTCCGTGATACCAATCATAGCATCATCGATGGCTTAGGGGTTCATTTGCAACTAGGTTCCGTACCGGTTGTGGGTGTGGCTCTGTGCTAATTGTGTACATGCTTTTTTTTCTTTTTTTTTTTTTTCCTTTTATTTGTTTTATTGTACTTATACTAAGTTTTTTTTTTTTTTTTAATAATAATTAATTTAAGATTTACTTTAAGAGTCATTGGAACTCGACTGCTGTTTGTTTTAGTTGAGTTCTGTATAAGTGGAATAAATAAATAAATAAATAAATAAATCGCCGACGCGATAAACTGAGTCTTAGTCGCTACCGTTTTGCTTCGCAGCCGTTTTGCTCATCAGTGCTCATCAGTCCTATCCTTAAGCCACAATAGTGTGCCTTCTGTTTTCTTTATTCGCCATTAATTTCGAGGGTCGGATATAACGCAGTACTTGAGACATATCGCATTACTTTTTTTCCATATTTTTCAAATTATCAGGTGATTCAAAAATTACGAGAGAAACTTGCAATTTGTTCCTTGCTTAAGCCATATGAGCATCACACGTCTAAACTTACCTTCCGACTCGACCAAAACATGTATTTTACGTTGCATAGGAAACGCTTGGGGCTTGGGGGAGGTCGTCATCCACACACACACGCAAATTCACCCGTGAACAACGAGCTTTTAACCCTTGACACATCATTTTTTTTTTTTTTTTTTTACCACTTACTCGTCTTGCTTCATCAATAATTGCAAATAATGTAACGTCGACTCTATGTCGACATAGACGTTAGTGTAAGATAGGCAATGTCGACACATAGTCGACATAGGAGTGCAAAAGGTTAAAAATATTCATTTAAAATTTTATAAAAATATTTCTTAGAGAGCCGTCTAAAAGACGAGTGCGAAAAACATCTCATTCAACATTCGATCATCAGGTACAGCATGAGATCAGTAAATAAAATACTTTTACAATTTTTTAGATATGGATTATGGAAGTGATTAATAGGAATAAAAAAAAGATGTGCCTTTAGTGCATCTGTGTCTTTATTTATCTTCACTTCTACGTGCTTCTATCCATGGATGGCATGCCCACATAAGTTAGGAACTTCTTGAATTGTCTTGGAGCACATATATGTATATATCTGTCATATGTTAATCGATTTATGTCGGGAAATTCTTTTTGTGTTTAGCATTTATTTTGTATTGAGAACTAAGTTTTCTCTCTGTGTGCTGATGTTGTTGTATTGATTGTTGTTATCTCTCTTTGAATTTATAAAATCAAAATATTCACATCAATAAGAAATATTTAAAGATGACGCGGATGCATAAATCGAATTTTTCTCTACGTATAACCCAACGATCCAATTATCTTGCAAAACAGAAAGTTTATGCTTATGCAATCGTTTTGTCAAACTACATACAATCATTATGATCATCATCATGATTATCGCGATCATCATGATAATCGTTATATTATAAATATGTATGCATTTTATATGTACTATTGTAAAGAGAGGTTGAATAACAACAAAATATATACAAAAATCATGATTATGACGATGATGATTTTTCCTACCTACAGGAGATCAACTAACTGAGCATTATAACAAGTTAAGGAGGAGTTTTTATTATTTTTACTTATTTTGTTTCCTTTTTTTTTTTTTTTTTTTTTTTTTTGTATTTTTCAATTGTGCGTAGGCTCAAAACTTGTTAAGTTGACCAGAGTATAAGTCTTTTAGCCTCATAATGCAAATATGCATGCAAGCGATCTCAGAGTTAAGTAAATTTATATATATATATATATATATATATATATGTTATGTATCATTAAATTGTATGGTCCGTTGTGTCCCCAGTGTGTGTCTCTTGCTTTTTACAATACTGAATGTACTTTATCAAAAGCATGTAAACAGCCGGTCGGTCGGTCAGCCGGGATAGCCGACTAGCTAGCATAAGAGAGTAAAATGCTAAATGCGATCATTTCCCTCTTAAGTCAAACAAAAACAAACAACATTTACTTAAAGAAATATATAATAAATTGAATGACATTCATAAATAAACAATATGAAATGTGATAAAACAAAAAACAAAAACAAAAAAAAAAGAGAAGAGAAGAGAAGAGAAGAGAAGAAGGAAACTTTTCTTCTGATTCGATGTACAATTGAACGAAAAAGTTGCAGACAAGTGAAGATCCATTTAGAACGTATAGGAAGGGGAGTATGAGTACAAGTACGAGTAGTTGATTAAGACATTATTTTAGTTGATGGCATCTCAGTGAATTTTTTTTTTACGTAAGTAAGTATGCATCTATAGGGTTTATGTGAGAAAATTATTCAAGACTTTTTGTTACTTTGATTGTTATTCTTGTTGTGGTCGTCGCGCTGATTTATACCTACGTATATATATATATATATATGTGAATACATTATTTATTACATCACAACAAATCAGTGTTGTTTTAATTGTTTGCTTTTCCTGGGATTTTCTTGGGCATAATTTACGCGAAAGGTTCAACGAAATCTTTTTTACTTTGAAAATTTCACTTTTACTAATTTATTCACTCGATGCATTTTAATAATTAACATTATTCTTGATGTTGTTTTTCTTTTTTTCTTTTTGCGCATTCATTTTAACAGAAAAAACAAAAAATGATTTCTTTTTTGTTATCAAACATTTTCAAAGTTAAAGACCACACCACGTTATTGTTATTGAGCATTATTAGGCTGTGTTGCTTGAATTGATTATTTAATAAATGCGTGGGTCGTTCGTTTCTTTGGAAAAGTTAACTTCTTAATTGGCATTTTTTCTCGTTTATGATTGCTGTTATGCTAATGTATTCATTATTGAACGCATTCAGAACTGGTTGCATTTGGTAGCCGCCAACATCACACAACAATCGCGCAGAGAGAACAGACAAGTCATCAATTTAATATGACATTGTGTGCAATTTTAAATATTATGGAAACAAATGAAGATCACATGGATCCACGATCATCAGATATTTCTTAGTTACGTTGATTACCTTCTTCTTGTGTCTTTCTTTCCTTCCATATTTTGCATATGGCCTTTAATTTGGAAATTTGAAATCAAATTAAACGGCAAGATCAAAACGTCTAACCATCTTCCCTATAGCCGAGTAGTGCGTGCTAAACAGTGCATGTACATACAACATATAACATGTAGATAAATAATATTCTGTATAATATTGGAAAGGTACTCTCTAACTGCGCAAATTGCCTCGTCACCCTTTCATATTCAACTACCCACACAGTCTGTAAGTGTATGTCTGTTTTATTTCGAAATTTTTCGTTTTTACCCTTCAAGGTCAAAATTTGAAAACACAGCAATTGTCGTGGGAAGTTGGCCGAAATGGCCACTAAATATGTGTATGTCTTTATTTGACGATCTTTGGGAAATTTTCTCCCATCATCACGATGCTGTCACTAAAAAATGTTTCAATGTTTTGCTAACTGTAGCAAGCGGTTTATATAAAGCCATCATACTCTACACTACTCCTTGCAGTAGAGGAAGGTGTATTAAGTTTATGTGGGTGTGTGTGATACCAAGGTACACTTTAAATGCTCCTCCTCCTCCTCCTCCTGCTTTTCATTAAACCAATCGATTCAAAATCATCTTTGGATCATTCAGAATCATTTTCAGAATCATTTTCTGAACCCATTTAAAATTTTCTACCCCTCTATCCCTTTATACTTTCGGTTGTCTCTCCATCTGATGTCTGTCCATACACCCAACACAGATTCTAATTTACTGACAACAACACAAAGCAATGTGTTCGCGGGTTCAAATCTTGGTGCGTTAGAGCATATCTGATGAAAGCTATAGTGTGTGCTCTCTCTCTCTCGGTAAAGACACAACGCCTCTGGATGGAGCACAAATTCACCAGATTTCGCCCACCACCTCCCCAACTCTTTCCCTTCTCTTTCGGTAGAAGTAGGGGACATCCCCTGAGCGGTTGGTCATATTGAAAACATCTTATTTTTATTTTCAAACGGATCGTATGGGCCTATCTTTGAATACCGTTTCTCTGAAAGAAAAGTAAGGCTTTGTGTGGCAAAATTTCTACTTTTCAGTACTTGACTATGAAAATTGTTGCATAAGAAAATATTTACATAAAATTTGACCGCACCAAGCTTACACCAAGCGGTCTGCTTTTTCAAGTGGATATCTAATGCAATATAAGGCTTCCCATGAAAGGTCAACCTAAAAAGTGAAGTTTTATAATTATATTGCAAGAAGCTCTAATGTTTAGTACTACACGACGAAAATAGACGAGGAATAATTCTTGACAAGAAATTGGACTTTGGAAGACATAAGTACGCTAAAAAGGTTGCATGCGAAAGCTGCCATTGTACGAAAACAAAATTCTTACTTATCTCATGACTTATAGTTCTACATATGGAAACCTACATAATAATGAATATTTCTAATTTTTTTATCCACTTCACCGATCCTACAAAGTATATATATATGTATATTTTTGACCAATATAAAATTCTAAATTGATTTATTCATCTTCGTCCGGGGACGTGCTTTTTCGCCCGTGATTTGCAAAAACACTTAAAAGTTCACGCACGCGCTTCAATAGATAGATTGAGACAAATTGCCCAAAAGAACGCACGCACTGTGCGCTGAGAACATTGTTGTTCTTAAAAGCAAAAAACGGGTCTATGGAGCTTCCTTCTGGATGTTGTGGACGTTGTGACAAAATGTATAAGTTATGGGTATAAAAATGAAATGGTCTACTGTGTGTTCCTCTGATCATCACTAACAAACTCAAGCGCTTTTATCTTAGGAGGGCCATAATCAGTGGTGTTATCGAGCCGGTACTTCCT
This sequence comes from Glossina austeni, assembly GCA_000688735.1. NCBI lineage: Eukaryota > Metazoa > Arthropoda > Insecta > Diptera > Glossinidae > Glossina > Glossina austeni. Next base: position 2,876,636 of record KK502401.1, read on the forward strand.
TTTTGGACAGGAACGCGTTCCGGCACTAAAAATGATTTCTGATAAAGAGAATTTATAATAAACATTAGAAGAAAAAAATATAAAATTTTAAAAAAGTAAAGATTTCATACATAAATTTTAATGCAAGCGGACCGTAAGTTACTCATCCCCGGTATAGTTTATTGCCATACCCAATTGGGGGAAATCTCCCCCCCGTCGTCAAATTTGGGACATGAGACCGCACAGAGCGGCCGCCTACCCAGGATCGGCCCTGTCTATATAATTATATATACGCGTTCCGGTAAAAAAAAATTAGCACAACACCCCTGGCCATAATTGTTGCAATTCATTTAGCATTTCATTCGAATTGATGATTGGTTCTTACTTTTTTCTTTTTATACCCTACACCGAGCGATGAGGGGTGTATGCATTTTGTCACAACGTTTGCAACGCCCAAAAGAAAGCATCAGCGACACCATAGTGAGTACATATTCTCGATCAGTCCGTGTGGATGCGTGCCCACCTGTGTGATATCTGTGGGTAAACATTCTCCCGTTGGCGAAAATAAAAATTTGTAAAAGAATTTGGAAGTGAACCACACTTTTCTAAGGACATATGTACAACGCCCATACATCTGCAAGACAAAAACTTTTATTGTGAAAATAAAAAAATTCGGCCGCTACTACTCCGTATAACAGAGAATGAAAATTTAATTTTTTTTTTTACTTTTTTTACCTTTTTGAGATATAAAATAAAAGGTTCAGTCACGACCGAATATAATTTTCTTACTTGTTTTTTTTTATTTTTTTTTTTTATTTTTTTTTTTTTATTTTTTTCATTTCTCAAAATGTAAATTAATCTCCGCTGTTAATAAATACATCTCATTATTACGCCCTTTTTTAACACCTTTGTCTAGAAAGCAATTTAAATCGTTTATGTAACGTGTTACACACAAGAATCACAAAAGGAAAAAAGGAGAAAAACAGAATCGAATCGGATCAAATCAGGTGCATATGACTTCCATAAGGAACGCATTCACACGCAAACGACTGAAGCGGGCTCTTTGATCTATTTAACCGCAACAAGTGCTCCAAAAAAAATGCTCATGTCCTAGTTAGGAATGAAGTGCGGAAAGCGCGGCGCTGTTTTATCCCCGTTCTCTTCTTTACTAAATAAAATCTTTTACGATCGAATTAACTTTTCTTTCCTTTTCTTTTGTTGTTGTTGTTGTTGTTGTTGTTGTTGTTGTTGTTGTTGTTGTTGTTGCTATTGTTCCCATTGGAGAAGAGTAAAAGGAAACTACTTTTTCTTTCATAATACAAAAAATGTTATTTCATGGCATTGTTTTATGTCTATTTAATAATTGAAATTTTAACGCTTCTCCTATTGTTTATCAATAGATATGATTTTAATAAGATTTATATACAGATATATATATATATATATGTTTATATAAAGAATTAAAAGTGAAGGCCTCGCTGTCTAATTTACGATTAGTAATTAAGACGTATTGGTTGTAGGGCCAATATATTAAATATTCGTTAAGTAAAACAGCTTTTTATTCCATGGCTGTAAATCGATCGAATGACTCGACGTCATAGTATCTTTCCTTTGTAATCATATATTTACAACAAATTGGGTAAAATCAACAAAACAGGAAAATGCTCAAATGCTCAAATGCTCATAATGCACATGAGCATTGAATAAATGCAGATAAAATTTCGAAATCTATTTTCTCATCGGGAAGATGCTAAACGACTTCCTTGCAAAGGGACATAATCATAGGAATCATAGGAATCTTGTTAAACTAGAAATCTTGACACACTTCCCTTTGTATTCATAATAATTATCAGTTTGTTGTTTTTTCTTCTCTTTTACTTTTTGTTTTTTTTTTTTTGACAATTGTCTTTTCTTTTCGCAACAAGTAAACAATTGAAATTTCATAACAATTCACGCCTTACGTTTTACCGAGTATGTCGTGTGTTAAACATTTCTGTCCTTTTTCTTACTTTCATGATATTTGTTTGTCTTTAGCTTAAGTTAGCATAAAACCGATATTATCTGTTTAAAGGAATCTTTTGTCGCAAATCAATTCAATAATGCATTTGAATTGTTCGTTCGCTACGCATCTATCGCATTCTAGTGGCGCATGCTGCGTCTTGTAATATTTTTATGGAAAATCTTATTTGTGCTGCCATTCTGGTAACCTTGTTGCATATTTATAGGCCATTCCCTTGCAAACTATCGCAGTAGCAAAGATAGTTGTTAATGCCATTAACAATGCCTTTCATGTCATTGATCCAATGTCATAGTTTGAACAACAAGAACAAGAAAAGAAAAAAACAAAAAAAAGCAGAACATCTGTTAATTTCTTGTTCAGTAGCCAGTTGGTCTCGTTAATAGGTTCATTGGCCAATTTTACCGAGAAATCGCTGCGGTTGGTATTAGATCAAAGCGAAGGCGCTTAATTGTCAACTTTTAGGTTTTCGGTTTTCGGTTTTCGGGCCAACTTACATAATATGCCGAAATGTTTCCAGGAATAAAGAATTTTTCAAATTTAAATCAAAGAGGAATAGTTACGAAAACAGTTAATTCACAGCATTCACTTATCTTGCAAGTAAATATAAAAGCAATTTAAGCGACATTTAAGCCCAAATAATAAAAAAAATTAAATAATATTTCTCGAGTTTATGTTAATCAATCCCAAGCATCCCAAGTAAATTTACATAAAGTTCTCGAAGATTTTCCAAATGCACTACAAACTCAATAAGGAATTAAAACAATAAAACCACCACCTACTAAAACCACTTCAGCTAATACAGTCAGTCATTCACTTGTTTTGATAATAATACAACAAAAGTAACAGATTGGCTTCATACAAAGCCACTCTTTTCATGAAAGCTCGCACATTGGAGGAATCATTTTATGCGATGGTATGCAAAAAACAGTCCTACGAATTCCAACTTCGGTTAGCTTGATTTCTATATACATATATATATATATAGGGATGTATCAAAAAAGTGTTCCGATCTTAATCGGTTGTGAAAAAGGTCGGCCTCAGGTCAAGGCAAGTCCGTGTACCAAATTCCATCAAAATATCGGGCAAATAGTGGCTCGTAGTTTGAATACAAGAAAGCAGGACAAGCTTCAATTAATTCTAGATCGGTCTAGTCTATCTCATAACCTCCTGGTTGCTGTCTACATCCGCACAAACATAATGTACACTATGCACCACAACATGTGCAGGGTGTAATAAGTCTTGTATGCCAACAGAGTTCTGTACTGAGCTGAGTTAGCTGACAGTTAGTCTGACAGTTTAGCGTCAATTGTACGATAAGGCATAATCAGTACTATGTCGTATTAAATAACGATAATAAGTCCTTTAGATTGTAGTGCGATTAGTAAGCTTTGCGCCATAGTGTAAAACATTCTGAAGATGAATTGCAATGCAACCGGTTTGAATCGATCGATTCTAAAATTTTTTTAAAAAATTCCTATTCGTATTTGATTCACGAGGTAGTGGTGCTACGTCGTGACGACTCTTGCAAAATAATAGTCACGACACAATATGCGAAACACAAATATTATAAATGCCGATCAACATCGACAATAAAGCCGAATATCTTTAGTACCTCAGTTGATCAGTTGGATGCGCTGCTCCTATCCAATGCATCCATTATTGGCGAACACTGATGGCAACAGATGATGCAGTTGAGCCTAAAACCAATCGCAATATGCCACAAAATCATGATAACTTTATCGTTTAGCTTAAGAGCATTCGACTGAGTATTACGCAAGCCATTTAGTAGATGTTAGGAGCACTGAGCTAGCATATGGTGCCATGCTTGCTATCCACTTCAAATTTAGCGAAAACATTGGAAGTGCTTGTGCACAGGATGTTAGTAAAAATGAGCCAAATCGGACAAAGGGCACGCCCACAACACCACGTAAACTAAGAACATCTTTGTTTTTGAAAAGAAATAAAAAGTTGGTCTGTTGCTCGTTACTCACAATCTATAGCAGATAAACGTACAAAAATTTGAATGCCTATTCTATGCGCATTGCTGTGGCACCTGGACAAAAACGGAAAATGTTGACCCAATGTTATGGTGTATTGAAAATAATTTTTTTTTTTTCTCAATACCTTTATAAAGCGCAGAAACAAGCTTCGAACATACCATGAAGTATGTAAATTCTTGGCCAGTTTCAAATCTATAATGCACGTAAACATGTCCGTCTGTCCGTCTGTCAGTATTTGTGGTAAGCATTCTCCCGTTAGCGAAACTGAAAAAACTCGCCTAAAAAATTTGTAAAAGAATGTGGAAGTGATTTACACTTTCCTAAGGACACGCGTACAACATCCGTACATCTACGCGACAATAGAAAGCATGAAAAGAGCATGAAAATGTAGCTTTTTTTACTTTGTTTATCTATTTTGGTGTAATGGTGTTGGGTACGAAAGATTCAGTCACGACCGAATATAATTTTCGTACTTGTTTTTATATTATTTTGGCCACCGGTTAATATTTCATCTTTCCATACCGTACGTAGATGTTTCTCATAGATCACGAAAGAGTCTTTTTTCTTGCTTTTAACTGAAACAGATTTTCATATATAAATAAATCTTTACACCCTTTCTTGTTCGTTATTTCTCACCAACGTAGTAGCAACGGGTTGGCAGCTAAAAGACGTGTAGATTAATGCGTCATCAAATGTAGATTTTATTTGTTTCTCTTATTCAAATCGGGATTTGCATTTAAATCTTGTAAGGGTTCATCTCTCACATTTGTACATAATTATGTATCGAAGGCTATGTTAAATGTTTCATATCAGTTGTTACTTAAAGGGCCACATACATAACGAAAATCTAAAATATGGAGAAAACGCAGCCAAAGCATATGTTTTTCTAAAACTGTGAGCATTTGAGTCATTTTATTGATCAACATAATCGTGTGTTGTTCGTTAAAGTTGCAACATTTAATTGATCGAACTGAGTAGATATGCGATTGCACGGTTCTATGAAAGCAATGAACAGTTTGCCTTGTTTTAAATGTTATCAGTGAATCAGGCTATATAGGGGAAATTAAAACAATGCGTAATGTCTTGGATAGCATCCGCTTAACCTTGGAACTATCACGCTTATCACGCTGGCTTTCTTTGAGTAAATTATACGGTGTTTTATTCTTAAGTGAACAGGGAAGGAACGACCTTGTGGAAGTTGAAGGCAAGGACACATCTATGACTAATAGGATAATGTTAAGAAGGATAACAAAAATTCGACTTATACCGTTTGCGAACTTCCCTTTTGCTAAATCTTACATTTGTATACAATATCGATACGGACGCTTTTTTTTCCCCCTTTGCTTCTTTGTATATTACATATACATATTGATGTTTTCGAGATGTTTTTTATTGATCTGTAACATTTTGTGGGAACACAATTTACTGGGAGTTTGGTTTTTATATACGTAATAGAGGATATACTAAATCACTTATGCGATTGTAACGAATAATAACTGTCTTGAGGAGCATTAAAGACTTAAATATATATGATATGTGTTACGATCACAATCTGCGCATTAAGCTGTACAGCGAACCATAGATAGAATTATGGTTTCCCTAACAACTTGCGCTAATAAGTCGTGAAATGTATGTATACATAGTGTTTAGTTTGTGTAAATATTGAATGAAAATGCCATCAAATCGTATGAAAATATTATTAGATATATGTAGAAGATGTAGGTGCTGCTAGTGTTGGGTATAAGTAAATCGAATCATTTCGAAATCCATTTTTTCCATTTCTCCTTTGTGTTATTTACTTTCTTGCGACCTGTGTATCAAAAAAAAAACCATAAATCAATTCAATTATTATCATTTTCTTTATTTCTCATTTAAATATTATGATTTTATGCAAAATTGATATCATTTCCGCTTCCCTTTACATTATACAAATACGATATTAATGCTGTTCAGCTCAGAGTTAAACGAAGATTTGCATAATCCTTTACGCAGAGTTAAACGATAGCGTCTTAAATAAACTAAATTGATAGAAAAAGAGTTCAAATAAATTAAAACGATTTTTATCACTTCCTTTACATTCGTATTCACCTGGGAATATTTATGCATTTAGTTGTTTATACAATTTTACCCATCATCGAAGAAGAGAAATTTAATAGAATGCGCGTTCGCAATCTGCCAGAACACCTATACGGTGTATAGAACTTCATATAAACTAAAACCTTTACTTGATTCAGCCGCGTCCATCCGTCTTTCCGGTCACCATTAGAACACTTAATGTGGCAAAACTTTTAAAAATTCTGAAACTTTGCTCTTCTGTAGCTTGTAAATTGGGAAACAAGAGAGCCATCATCTCAACCCATATTCTCGATTAGAAAACACTGACCCAGAGTCTCCGAAAAGAATAGTATAGGCTTTGCTTCCAAATGTTTATATTGTTCTTTGAGATGGTGAGCCGCAAGCCCTAAACCCACAAAAAAAAAAATTTTTACCTTTAATTCACTTCTCAAAGCATTCATTTTGCGTAAGGAGCAAAGCCATGTTGCCGCAGCTCAAAACGAAAGACAAGGTATTTTTGACACTTTTTTTGGGCTACAAGCAAAGGCAATAGTATTCGCGAAGTCTATTAAGCATGTAGTAGTACTCAATGCATTGTAAACAGATTTCACAACAATTCTTGGGCGTGAAGTGTTAATAAACGAACAAAAGTCTACAAAGCATGAGCTACTGCCCGCGAATACCGAGTTGGCAGTCGCACGCCTTATGCCCTTGGCTATGCGGCAACACAATTTCGAAGCTCTTCATCTTTTTAGCGGTCATGAGTCGAACATAATTTTCTTGCATGCTTTGCATATAATTTCAGAACTTATGTTAACTCTTAGATATCGTTTTAAAATTACTTTTTAATTATAAAAAACAGTTTTTTTTTTTTTTCAAAAAATTCATATTGCAGCACATTTGTGCTCAATTCTACTCATTTACGCAAATTTGAAAATATCTCCAATATTCGTTTACAACTTATTGGCTGCTATATGGTCTCATTTGTAAGGCATTCGGCACAATAGCCTAAAGCCCCGGAGTCGATAGACCGGGAATCATACTTTGCTTCATCGCTTTATATAAAATTTATTTACATATGGAAAATAGTAATAGGCGAGCATCGCCATGCATTCGCACACACGGCTTAATGCATTTGTTCGTTTGTACCCGATTTGCTGAAAGTGGAAAAAATGGAAAACTCTTTTCTAGAGCTAAACATATATTAGGCCCAGAACCGCTGGCTCGGTCTTTTCGCATCATTTGCGTCTGTCGTTCGTCAAACATAACATAATATAGGCTTAAACTGGTTTAAGGAAAGATGTCGAGGCGTTTTCCTCAATAAATTTATTTAGGGCTGCGTACTTTGGACGATGTCGACTCGATCCAGCCATATCATGCTACGTGTCCAATTGTCGGACTAGTCGGAAGTAAATGCCTTTGGAAAACACGAAAATCGTTGTAATTAATATTAGCATTTTTACTACGACGATTAGGCTTCGCTAGTCTTCGTCAAAATTCGCGGCGTTTAGAGCGAAGCTGCTCTGTCAGCAACGTACACAAGCACTTTGTCGTTTTCGGAATGGTGGAATCCTTTAAAAAAACCTTGAGAAAAACCGGCACATTCTTCATTGACTATCGTCTTCTAGACTAGACAGAGAACGAAATCGATATTTGGGTATGGAAATGTGAAAAATTTAATGAATCTGAATCTGATGAATGGCCCTTTTTTAATCGCTGCTATGACGAATCCGCATCGGGACATTTTTGAAGTGATTGACACAGGCCGATAAAAAAGAGATCGTTCTATGGGATGGACAGACAAGGTGAGGCGTGGTGAAGTTCTGTTTCGTGCGATAAGAGGGGAACCGCGTATCGCCAACTGCTGCAGCCGGACCACCTTCTGTTGATTCTACCCTTCTATCCACTATCAAAGAGAAATAAGATGTTAAGGCGCGCGCAATTAAAACGAAACGTCCACAAGTGATTAATAGTGAAAGCGTCGTCGCACGGTGACGATGTGCCGTCCGTATCTTAAACAACTGGGGCGGAATTGAGAGAACTTAACTGGGAAGTTTTGCTGCGTCTACCGTATAGCCTGAACGACACTCCGTCCGATTGCCATTTACTTCACTCTTCGTCTAGCTAGCTCTCGTATTGGTATTTAGTTGTCTTTAAGAGACAACTCTTGGGAAAATTACTTGGTTTAGCTTTTCGCCAGCAAATCCTAAAAGTTCTACAGCAATGGCGTAATTAATTTACCCACAAAACGTGAACAGTTTATGGGTCCAAATGGCATAAATAAATTTAAAATCTGAAGAGAATTTGATTTGAATTTTAGCGAAAAAACGTCACGACCCTTCTTTCTTGACCTAGTATACATAAATGCGTTTGATTGTGATCTTAGATATTAAAAATTTATCCTATGAGGGCGGCAAGTTGCTGTGTGTGTGAAAAACTTAATATAGACTTCACTCTAAATAATAAAGTTTTTAAACAATTAAAAAAAAATTAAAATTTTAATCGGCTTAGAAAATTTCCAAGAGCTAAAGGACAAAGTAAAGATCAAGCAAAGTAATTATACCTTTAAGTTATATTATATGAGACGATTTTCTAAAAATAAGAGCAATTAATAGTTAATAACATCTCTTCGTTGTTGTTAGTAATTTCTTTAAAAATTTCAAATGCCGACCTCGAAGGTATTAGGAAGAAAAAAGGAGAAGGACGTGTCAAAACGATAAAATGGAATTTGTAAGAATTTATTGATCGAGGAAAGTGAATGAAAAGATTCATATGTTCGGCAAACGAAGAGCGAAGAGGTGGTGTCACCAAAATTTCATTTTTAAAAAGCAATTTCTTAGCATTAATGTCACGTCCAACCAATTTATAGATTAAAAATTTATCTCGCAGCATTTTGATGGTATCGTAGTCGTTATTGCAGGTTTCTACAAAAAAAAAAGGAAAAAAAAGGAAAAAAAATGTTTTCTTTTTTTTTTTTTGTAAACTTTTTTCATTTTTTATTTTATTATTATTATTATTATTATAATTATATGTATGGTTGTATGCTAAAGTTGCTTTGTCTGGTGAGATATGACCTTAGGCCGTATAGTCAGGAAGCAGTGAAGCAAAAGAAAAAAAAAATGTTTTTTTTTTTTTTTTCGTTTTGAACTTTCTCATGTAATGATTTCAACGAAAATTAGTAATTCAAGGACTTGCCGTTGACGTTTTTAGTGACGTATGTCTTGTCATCAATCACAAGTAAAGTTACAAGACTCTCGCCGGCAATGCACACTCTGGGCAAATAAAACATTCATCAGTTACTTCTTTTTAATACAGTTTCTTTCTCCTGCTTTTTTGCCACATAATGAATTTTATATAATAATGCGTGCATAAAATTCACATAAATCCATTCTGGCTATAGAGCAACAAATGGTTGACAGTTGAACAACAGATGAACGCCAGCGTTCCACCAATAAAGTTCATAAGAAAAACAAAACAAAAGCCTAAAGAAAAGAAAAGAAAAGAAAAGTAAAGGAGAGAAAAGAAAAGAAAAGAAAACAAAAAAAAAGAAGATTTTTTTTCTTTTTGATATTAGTGGCGCTTTAAAATGACTTTCATTCATGATCGTACACATTTACCGACCTACTAGCTAAGCAATGCCTTCAATTTGCACAAGCAAACCGCTCATCTGATATTAAAACAGACCTGTTGAGTAAGCGAGCGTGCGCTTTCGCGCGCGCTATAACCCTTTGAAATGTTGAAATGATTTCTTGTCTTACGGTGGGTGATTAAATGGATTGCCACTGTAAGTGCTGTATGTGCTGGTGGCGGCAACGGCGGCCTCAACTTCGTAACCTAATGAGTGATAGTGTTTATGAGCGTTGCACAAACATTTACAGAAGTCCTTATATATATTATATATATATATACATACATACATATATATAGTCGTACGTGCAAAATTCTGAAAGACGGTGAAAGATATCTTTCGTAAAGATTTCTCTACTTAATGCTGGCTGACATGACCATTATAATTATGTTGTATAATAAAACATGGGAGAGAAAAAAGTGCAATAATAAACAAAAAGTATACGAATATATAAGAAACGTAGTACAAATTCTCCTGCAAAAAAAAAGAAAAAAAAAAAAGGAGAAAAGGAGAAAAGAAATGAAGCCTAAGAACGTGCGTAAAAGCAAAAATGGCTTAACCGCCTTAGAGTGATAATCTCACTTATAATAGGGACAAAACACTAATTGACTTTTGATTTCATTCAGTGCTTATGAGTACGAACAGATAGAGAGGCAGCGAAACAATTCAAATTGCTGATGCACACGCACTGCCCTTTGTGAATGAAATACAATTTGGCTTTTGCTTTGGCTTTAAGCTAAATAAAAATATTGAAATTAAAATAAGAAAACCCTGAATTAAATTGGAAAATGGTTCGCTCTCTTGATTACAAACCTAAACCGCTCCTATTCAAGAGATAATTTGCATAAATGCGAAAATATAAAGAAACGAAAAATATTACACAAAAATTGAATAAAATTAATTTTATTCAAACTTTAATTATACACCCCTACTGAGAGTCTGGCTTATATGCTGGCGCGCGCATAACCTATAATCATTTACAACCTTTCATAAGCTCATATTTCATATTTATTCATTTGCACACACACACACACACACACACACACACACACACACTGAAACGAAAACATGCTCGCACACCTATCCCCTACGAAATACCTACCTACCTACCTACCTACCTACCTACTGTTTGTGTTTAACAAGTGCATGCAAGCACATGCGGTTTAACTGAGTTAAGCTCACTTAAAAAAATTTGAGGACATGTTTCGATTCAATACAGTCCTTAAGTTAATTTTTTGCTTCTTCTACCCGCGATTATCCATATTCTGTCGTGTATGTATGTACCTTTGTCGTTTACCATATCCCAGTTAATCGTAGTTGCTTCATTTATCTACATATATGCATATATGCCGATATATATATATATATATATACATATATATATATATATATATATGTGTGTGTGTGTAGGTTGATTAATAAATTTTGACTTGATTCTTTTTGCCTTTAGGTTATTTGCATCAGCATGATTATATTAAATGAAATGTTATGATTCCTGTGACAGTTGAATAATGTTGCCTCCATTTACAATTGACATCGTTGCTCTAGGCATTTGTAATAATAAATACGGACACAGCGAGCAGGCAGCAAGAGCAAGCGTCAACGTTTCCATAATTCGGTAATCCAAAATATGCTCACGACTATATGCTATATACAAAATGCATATATATTTACATATCTGTATATATATCGTAAACGATGCTGTGGTTGAAGCTGAAGTTTTTCTTAATTGTGTAAGCAATTATTGCAATTATTATCAATCAAAAGCCTTTAGCTTTATATAATTAAATATTTTAACTAACTTAGGAACTAATTTTCATGATAAATATTTACATAACCAAACAAATGGAGAGAAATCGTTATTTACATATAAAGATGCGAAGCTTTTAAAATTTTTTTTTTTTTTTTTTTTTTGCTATTCCGATTACTACTGTTCTTCTAAGTGTATAAAATTATATTAAATTATTTTCCACGATTCCTTCAACACTTTTTCTTTATCTTTTATCCACATAAAATTTGGCAATAAATGCCTATGGTTCTTCTTGTTCTTCTTTTCATAAAAATTATTGCTTTATTTAGAATAGAAATTAAGAAAATCCATTTCATTGAAAGTATTTTGCCCATAGTATCTTTCATCGTCATAATCTACGCCGAGAAAACTATTGAAAAATATAGTCGAACGTTGCATGCTAGAAAATTGCTTTGTTTCTCCAGCGGTCTCTACACTTTTAATCATCAACTGAAACGCATCAATTGCAGTTTCATTCAGATCACTCTTGAGGCTTGATGTCCGGCCGGGCTGGCTTTATGATTTGTCAAGCTTAGCGGTTTCAGAGTGCATCCATTTTTCATTGCCAAGCCTTGCTAGGACCAACGGTAAAAATTCTTCTTTACATGAGAAACGCTGCCGTTCGATATCTGCCCCTTTAAGCTAAAGGGGCATCCAAATCCACATGAGTTGCCGAGTAGATAACAGTCGCAACCGCGAAGTTAGTGCGTTTGCGGGTACAAATCTTAGTAGGGTACACCTCGTCGTAGCTATAACGTAACACTTACCGATTATGCACATAACTACTCGATTAAATAGGCCAATTGCTATCTCTTTCTTCCCTTATGTTTGAATATCACCGTCGTCGAAATTCTTGCTTGATCAGGTGCCTAGTGCAGGTGGCTTTAGAGATAAGTCCTCATAATTTCACATCTTGATTCGTTTCTTTATTCTCAACTTTAAAGTTAATTTCATTGAGGTGAAGGATATAACTTTTGTATATCACCCGAACATCCAATAAGAATTGTTTGTGCCGACGTGGTGCAAATTAAATAAAGCTAAATAAGCTGATGGCTGATGGCTGATGGCTTATGTTCCAGATAAACCCTTTACCAGATAAACCCCTTACCCTTCAAACTTAGAGTACTAAGAAGACTTTCAAACTTAGTACTCTACCACAAGCAGTACTATTGTCCTCAATATCACAACTACTAACACATTTGTGGGTAAAACTCCTTCTACTGCTCTATGCCATATAATATTTCGGCTAATATTATAATTGCTATCTTTCTTACGACTATAATTAATTGCTGTCATAAACAGAGTAACATACGACGACTAACTAGTAGCCAAAAGAACATAAGGGAAATGCGTTGCAAAACAGTTGTCACGCCCCTTCAAAATAGACCGGTATGGACATTAAATTCTTACAAATTCTTTTCCTTTATACCTCACAAAGCTTTCTTCTTTCATCTCCATTAGCCTCATTTCGTAAGATTTATCGGTTAAGTTTCCGTTCTTTTTGTTTCGCAAGAGAATTTTCAAAAATTTCCATGCGATCTCTTTCTCTCTTCTTCATATGTACTTTATACGTCTTAGAAAGGGGATCAAAAGAATAGAACGTAACGAAAATTCTTTTGCGCCGATTCAAAATATATGAAAACATTTTTGAGTGTAAATTGGTCCCCGTCCGCATCTTTTTAAACCTTACGCCGCTTGTGGTACAGTGTATATTAAGTTTGTGCGGACGTATGTAATACCCGCAAGGGCACTTTATTGTACCGATCGAATCAGGATAATTTTCTGAATGGATCTAAGGTTCGTCTATCTGCCCTTCTGATGTCTGTCCGTGTAATTTGCGTTCAACCTACAGATCACAACTTTCAAGGTATTTTAATAAAATTTGATATACTGACCTTCTTTTGCCCAAGGACAAACGCTATTGAAAATAGTTTCGGTCGGCCGACTTTTTCAACTACTCTCCATATAACGACTTATTGCGAAGAGTCATCATATGAAATGAACTGCAATTTTCAAAATTTTTCGATAAAACTCGCTGTGTGTTAGTATTTCGATATTCCAAATGGGTGTGACTGTAAAAAATTTTTTGAAAAATTTTTGAAGCCCCTCTTGTATAACTGTTCTTACGAAAACTGTATCTTTACCCGGTAAAATGGTCTACTTTTGAATACTTCATGCTGAAAATTGGTTCATAAGAATAAATCGAGTAAAAAATCATTCGTAACGAATATGGACCACGTAGGTCTCCACTTAGCTCAAGAAATGTAAACCCTTATATGCCAAAAAGACCTAATTGTTAATGCTTTATAATGAAAACTATTCATGATAGTAATTTAACATAAAAATTAAATGAAGCAATTTTGAAACACATGGGCCTATCTCTTGGACCCCACTCCGATTAGGGTTTCTCATAATGGCCTTCAAAAAAAGATTTACTTCTTAATATTTTAAGATGGAAATTGATCGATAGGGGCACTTTAGCAAGAAAGCCAGTAAACCAGGAAATTTGGATCAGATAGGCCTACTTTTTAGATCCCAAGGTATATAGGGATTATCGTGAAACGATTGACCTTGTATGGAAAGAAAGTTTACTTTTTAGTTGTCAAGACGAAAAGTGATAAATAATAAAATTTTTAAGAAATAAACTAAGTCCGCTACATTTGGATTGCGTCCTATGATGTTTGCGCATAGTGCAATATGCGGGCTATCGTGAAACGTATGTCTTTACATGCACATAATGTGGAATATTTGACATATTATTACTACTAAAACTAGCAAGTAAGTGTACTAAGCGAAGTGGTGTAGGATATTGGGTGTAGGAGAGTTGGAGTCTTATCCGGCTATAATGTTTTTACTTATTTTTTATTTCTCTTGATTTCATTTTAAAGAGAAATTTGTTTTTTTGTTTTTTGCTTTATTTGCATTATCGCGGCAATCGTTGACAAGAATTTTTAGTTCAAATATTATGACATTAAATTAATTGCAATAAGTCTAATTATGAAGTAAGCGAGCAGACAGAAATAGCAACATATAACAACAATAAAAAGAAACAACGGAAACAGCAAGAAGCAAAAAGCAAGAAATACCGACTCAGTGTAAATCTGACAACATAAAGGATAATTGAAGGCATCAGGTCCTACCGTCGTTCGATATGAAGCATAGCCCTGATATTAGAGTGTTGATCTTAAGCTTTGACTTGTCGTCGTCTGTCTATTTAGTTGGTAACACCTGCCGTGCGTGAGGACAAAACACAGTAAAAGTAGCGAACAAGTGTTTGCGCGAATCTTAAAGGGAAAGACAAAATAAAGAGGAAAGTCGACGGACGCGTAAAGATAAAACCGAAAACCGAAAAACGAAAACCTCACACACTAATGATACGCTCAAAGAAAAATGAAATTACGTGCAAAAAAACAAAGCGAATACTTAGAACTAAAATCGAATAAATACGAAATGTAAAGTAAACGGAAAAAATAAATTAAATAATAACAATAAGAGAAATGCATTGTGTTACACCTGCAAACAGGTCTTTGACTTTGCATTCAAAGAAATTCAATAAACGAAAATGAAAACAATTTCAAAAGTCTTTGGCTTCGTATTAATGGTACTTTTTGCTGTCATATTAATGAAGACAAACCTACCGGGGCGTTAACAAAATCAAATTGGTTAAATAATTGAAAATTTCGCCGCACTTTTACCTTAGTTTTCAAGTGTCATTTTTTCTTTTCTTTTGTTTTATTTTGTATTATTTATTATCATCACTACAGTGCGTATCTTTCCTTAGAAATGTCACATTTAACTTTTATTCACTTCCATTAAGTAATTAAACGGGAGATGCGTTTAAAGTTGTTCATCAATTGTTTCAACTATTTATTGAAGTTATTCGTTAAGACCCAATAACTAACTTATTTACTTACTTTTGCAAATAAAAAAAAAAAAAAAAAAAAAAAAAAAAAGAAAAAAAAAAGCAAAAGAAGAAGGAAATATTTTTTTTTTGTTTTTTTTTTTTTGGGTTGTTGAGTAAAGTTGGACTGAGCCAATAAATTTGTGGCTTATATGTCCGAAGTGCAATACTTTACTGAAGAAGGAAATATGCCTATAAATTTTTATTGAGATTTTATTTAAAACAAATTCATCAACAATTTTTCATTGTCACATTGATAATACAATACCGTATGAGATTAGCATCATTCATCTCTTGCAAGCATGGGTGATAAAAAGCGCTTGTGTAATCATTTACTAGAAAAAGAAAAAAAAATAAAATACACTGAGTTCAATAATCCATATGTAACACATATTTCTGTTGTTGTTGTTGTTGTTGTTGTTTAAAAACAGTATGTAAACAGCAGAGAAGCTTATTAGAAAATGCTTAATAGAAGGAAATCATCTTGAGGCGTTGCTATAGTCGAGCGCAGCAATTGCCGCGTAAGTCTTTCGGATTGCAATTCTTCAACAATAAATTTTCCATCCTATTGGACATCCCACTTAGGGATGTCACATATTAAACGAGATTCTATACCGTTGTTGACATATATGTACACCTACCCCAGAAATGTTCTTCCACCTATAGTGAGGGGTATTGAACAATTCGTTTCAAGTCGCTTAAAAATATATGCGATTTTCTTTTTTATTTTCATTTACTTATTTTGCACCCCTTTTCTGTTTTTTAGTTTTATTTTGTTTTGCTCTTCATAAGTTAAACAAACCATTTTCCATCATCAACTATTTATCCAAGGGCCCCACTGTATGTAGCTTAGTATTGCGTCTACATATATTAATACATATACATTTTATATGCAAGTTTATTCTGTTTATTCAGTTTAGCTATGCTATGCTATGCTATGCTACATATATATATATATACATATATATTTTTAAGCTTTATTTTAGTATTATATACAGATGTATTTATTCATACATTTCACAAACAAAAAGGCAGAAAACCAAAAAAAAAAAAAAAAAAAAAAGAATGAAAAATGTCTTGTAATCAGAGCATCCTTAATAAATCATAAATATATTCGAACAAGAAAATAACAACAACGACGCCAACAACAACGACGCCAACAACAACAACAACAATAATAATAATAATAACAAAAAGACACTTAAATACTCTCTCTATATAAGAAAGAAGGCAGTATAAGAAGAGTACATGCGCGACCTCAAGCAAAACAATTGACTAAATATGATCAGTTATATCTACATTTATACATGCATGTAGGTATATGCATTTGTGTTTGTATGTATATTTATGAAAGTATATCGTTTCTCAGCTTTGTCTGTCCATCCATAATTCTGCATACATTTATTGTATGATTGTATTTGGCTTTTAAATGAAACGTAAGACCTGATGACAAACGTGTTATTAACTTCACACAAAAAGCGTTCGATTTTGCACCGTTTGCTGTCGTCGTATGTCGCCTTCTTTTCACACACTAGCTAACAGTCATACTCGCACGCAGTGTGTCCATTTAAAATTGTTCGTTCTGGCATTGTTTAATGTCCATCACTTTATGCTTCGGACAGACAAATATATATATATATATATATATATATATATATATATATATATATGAACATATTCATTCAACATTCGCCCAAATACCAAATATCTGTTTAATGTCATTGCATTTCCATTGCTGGAAATGTGGAATGGGAAAAAGCATAACACATATAACATATAAGCTTGTGATGTGAACAACACAGTTATACAATAACACAATCATATATTGTTTGTCTTCCGCGATTTCAAAGTATGATGAAGCCTGTCCGTCTATCTGTCCGTTCTTTTGTTGCTTGTTTGTTTGTTCAATGGTGCTAAACTGCTCACCATGTAAGCTGTCATGTTAAAAATCTCTTCCTCTTCCCTTTCTGTATATATATATATATACATTTTTTTTTTATTTTATTTTCTTACATTGATTTTTATTTATATGTATATATATATATATATATATATATATATTGAACATCAATACAATACCCCGAATATTCGGTTATAAGTATATTTATTTATTGTGCGTTTTCAATAAAGCCACATGTGTCTTAAAGCTTATATTAGCAATGTTTACTAGGGCTATCTATATGAGTAAAAATTTAATAAAATTTTATGGTTCAGATGTATAGAGAAGTAAAAAATAAAATAAAAATAAAAATAAAAATAAAAAATATTGAAATTTTGAAACGGAATAAGAGATAAACGCATGTAATTTACATAAAACGGAAACCATTAGTCTAAAGACAAATATAATATTCCTATAAAATAGGGGAAACTTAATTACTTACTATCTTAACTTGTTGCTAAGATTGAGAGAATTTTTCGCACTCTGTCACCAGCAGCAAAACAGTTTTTTTTTTTGTTTCTTTAAAGTAATAAACTTTTCTACATAAATATAAATCATTAATTGGTGCTCAGTCATTTTTTTGATGACTGTATGAACACTTAACTTACGTTACTTTAATAACCAAAGCTTGTTATTGAAGAAGAATTGAAGAATAATAAGCAAGCTTTTTATTTAGTTGTAAAACTTTAAAAAAAAAAAAACTCACATAAGTCGTTGAAACGAGATTTACGGCATCCGTCAATTTGGCGGGTTTGTGATTTCAAGCTTACATAATGGTTTTTAATGGATTAATGCAGCCTATATATATGTCTACTCCTTTTTTCTGGGACACGCCCACTTTGATATTTCTAGATGTGTTATGTCTATTTTTGCTGAAATCCGTCATTTTGATCAGTAAAATTCCTGAATCGTCACAGTCGCACAAAATGAGGGTAGGACGCTGAAATTTGGCACAAACATGGCCTAATCGATTAGAAATATGTGATTAAAAAATGGGTGTGAACTGCCTACATACATGCCCACCATGTAGAAAAAACTAAAACGACCTCAAAAGACAATAACAATTTAATCAAATTTTCGTCTATAAGTTTAGACCGCGTGAATATATTTTTGCAAAAGTGATACCCAACTATTCACCAGAACCATCTGATCCTCTCGAGTAATGCGTCGACAATTAACGCGTAAATAGATGAGTTAGCATATATGTACCATTCTATGCTCCCAGTTGATTTTGATACCTTTGAGGTCTTGGGAGTCAGACCGAAAGGACAACAAAAGCGGGAAATGAATACGAATCAACATATCTGGTTAGGTTACGCTCGACGACATTCACGTTTCTTTATGAAATTAATCAACAAAATTCCAAAGGCAAGCAACGAAAAATCTTTTTATCTGCTCCTTTAAGTAGGCAATAATAACCTTTTTTCAATGTGTAGTCCAAGTATATTCACTAATTAATGTTAAAATTAATATAAATGTTAGTAATTTATTTGCACGGGCATAAACGCTCGTTCTGAAATGGTTTAAATTAAACGCACGTTCGAAGGCTTATTAAGTCTAATGCTTCTACAGCAGATGCTTTTCTTTTTTCTTTTGCATTTCATTGAAATGATGCATTGGTGTATAATTCCAGGAAGTAACTACGAGGAGGTCAACTTTTTTTTTTTTTTTTTTTGCAGAATTCAAATTTTATTCTTCAACATATATAGTGACGTTCAAGAGTGATGCAGTCTGTTAGAGGTTTCAAAATACATTTTAATTTCTCCGATTATCGCTGTGATTCGATCTATATCTTTTTCCCTGAATCATTCTTTTAATATCTGCTGGGAGTCAGACCTTTAGAAAATAACGGATTAGGATAGAGAAACAATTTCAACTTAAATTCATAAAATTAAGTGATTGTAACCACCGATTTGTGAGTAAACTTACCCCGCATTTGGAAAGCATCTTTTTCAAGTCCAAGCTTTCACGCGGAATAGTGAGTATCATGTGAATGGCAATTTGAGAACTTCAGGAAGTCGTTTAGTTATTTCTTTCGATTCCATTTTTCGATTAACGCGAATAACTTTGACGTTTTATTTTATGTCCATGCATGCATGATGCATCATGTTGTGGCGTCCCTACAATTTCATTTCAAATTCGAATCATCGAGAAGTTATTATTTTCGACTGGAAAGAGTTTCCACAACACTTTTTAAATCAATACTGAGCTTCAATAATATTTTTTAATCAATACGCTCGGAAGTTCAGGTGAAAATAACGTCAATGAAACCATATTTGCCCGTTAAGCAATGATTCTAATGACATAGGCCTTGGTAGGCGATAGGTTTTTTTTGTTAAAGCCTAAATACAACTTTGTGTGGTAGTTTATTAACTCACTTGTTGTTACAGCAAGACATGCGAGTATTCCTCAGATGGATGTTTTTGAAAAACAAATGAGGTTGAAATGCATTAGTTAGGGGAGAGAAAGGCTTTACTTTGCATTCTACCTACAATTTGGCTAAGCATCCGTTTCAAACGATTTGCCAAAATGTTTTAACGAATACCTCGTCCAAAGTGGTGTGAAAATCGCAAACTGGTATCCGAGAGTAATGTCCTCTATATCATCGCATTATCAGGATGCGATTTGTTATTTGCTTATCATTTGTTTATCGAACCTGTGTTATAACGAACAGCTCTTTTAAGTGAACAAATTGAATACTCTTACTATATACATATATACATTAATGTACATATATTCGATCCGTTCATTTAAACGAGCTGCTTGTTATATATATATATATATATATATATATAAATGTATATATGTAGATTTCATAGGTGATTACATGACAACCTTTTGCACTTACACCTTGATAACTGTATATTTCACTACTAAATTAACTTGCAATTTTTCTTACGAAAGCGCAAACAAACAACAGACAATTTATCAGTCCACCATGAAACAGACTGAACGAACCAATTCAGAAAACCACGATTGAAACACAAAATACTTGCCAATATAAACAAGAAAACTATAAGAAAAAAAAAAAGAATTAAGAGAGAAACGTCGCAAATATCTAAGATATAGACGAACTAGCGGTACCCAACATTTGGCAAAAAAAATTTCTAAAATTTCCACGCATATGCCGTCAATGCAAACACTGTGCTTACACATGACATGATGGTTGGTTTTGCCTTTGGCAATGGGGTTAACAGGTCACATACTAAATGAGAACACACACTGAAGGACGGTTTACCTAGAAGTTACTTCAAGACTTTCCATTTAAAAGCTTCCTTCTAGTTTCCACTTCCACATTATCAAAAAACAGGTATTTTTAAAATTTATTAGTAGCAACATCCAACTCCTAACACATAATATGGAACCATTTTCAACAATGGTAGCGAACTTTCTTTCTTGTGTCATTTCTATTTCTTCGTTAGGAAAAGTCGATCGAGCCAAATTTTGATAATTGAAGCCTTGAGTCCCCCCCCTCCCCACTTTACGTACATTATATTTCTATTCTCTTCACTCAATTCATACAAATTTTAAAACCGTCCGTCTTTGTCACGATCTCACGGCCAAGAAGAATTATAGGTAGAGAGGAAGGAGAGATATGAGCAGCATTGCTGTGGAAACAATCGGAGGAGTGGGAAGCTTCTTCTTCTGGAGCTTACACCAGAAGTGGGCAGTACAGCTAAAGAACGAGTAGTAGCGGTAGTGTGTTGAATTTGTCGTTATTGGGACACTTTCAGGACGAGTGAACGAGGCCGCGCATAATTAAAAATAGTTTTACTGCGCGATCATTCGCAAAGCGTCTAACGATCGACCAAGACAAGCTTCGCGATCGATCCGCATTGATATTTCCGTTTAGAAGTAGTGATCGGCAAAAAAAAAAAACTTTCACGTTCGCAACAACAGCGGTTTCGGGTTGTCGAGAGAGCTTGAATTTAACATTGATATGATGAGTCAAGAGACGCTGGCTCGATCAACGGAAAAGCACTTTGTGATGAATCTATTAGTCAAAAAAAAAAAGAAAAGAAAAGGCATTTCGTAATCTACCGTTAAAGGCCCGACAATTGCACAATGTCTTGGCCAACACGACGATAGCAGAGACGATCGCGTCCTTTCTTTCTTTCTTTCTTTATTTCTAACTTTTACAAACTGTACGCTCGGTTAAATATATTTGCCTGGCGTGAGTTATAAAAACATTGTAACGAAATAATTCCACACTTAATCAATTGAATACTAGTGATGTGGCGGCGGACAGAAAGCGATCGGTGACTGCACGGTAAAACAAGTGCCACCATAAGCACAACGTGAGTTCTTGGGTGCGATAACTCTACAGTATGCCGCATGCAACGTACGTACGTATGCGAAGTAAAAACGTATTGTATTTTTCACTTTTACGCCGTTGCAACAAATAAGTTGAACAAGCAAAACATAAATCGTTTACAAGATTATATGAAGGCAATTTAATTTATTTGCCAAAAAAATGAAGAAAAAAAAAACAAGCAAGCAACGCATCGAACAACTGCAGTTAACATGTGTATCGAAAATGTATGCAAAATAAGTTCATGAATTTACATGAACAACAAATGATCGGTACAGACTTTTTGCATTTACTACTTTGCTTTCTTTTATAGTTTGCTTTATAAGTTTTTTTTTTCCTTTTTTTTGTTTTTCTTGTACCCAAAACAGATACTGATATAGTTGACTTGAAATCGATTTATGGTATGTTCGCCGGTAAGATGAGCAAAATAACATGAAATTCAGTCTAAATAAAGTAAAGGATGAAAGATTATGCAAAAAAAAAGTGTTTATATGCATGGACGGGAGAGACATAAGTAAAACGTTTAACAATTGTATCATGTATTTTGTCAATTGACTTAAAACCACCAACACCACCACCAACGAAACGATACAAACGATCAACATCAACAATCGAACGCCAAGCGATGCGTTGCCCTTAAAGTAACAAAAAAAAGTAACAATAATAACAACAGCAACAGTAACAGCCAGAATAAAAATAACAACAACGATGACAACATCATCGTAAGAGATGTGTAGTGGTGGTTGGCATTAAAACATCGAAAAACTGTTGTAAAATCATTCAAAGCCGCCGAATCAAACAGATTTCTGTTATTTTCTTTTTCTCCCTCGTATTTAAAATGTTTTTTTTTTTTATTTACCTTTAGTTTAGTTGCTAATCGATATTTTACTTTTTTTTCATTTTTTTTCATTTTTTTTTTTTTTTTTTTGTTACTTTTCTCTTCTGTGTCGCTGCTTGTAATAATACTGTGTGCCAAGTTAGGTATGCATTTGCACATACAAACATATTACGACTGATGTCGATGAGCCGATATGTCCATACAGAGAACATGAGCATCCGTTTGGCGTAAATACTTACGCGCATACAGTCTATTAACTTTAAATATATGCTGATGTTTGGCTTCCTGTGTCCCCATACGAAATATTGGAAAACTCTTAAAGATTCGATTTTAACAACCAACTTTGGTCACTTGGTGATTTTAATCACAACACAGCGAAAAATTAAACTTCTGGCATCTTGTTTAAACACACAAACCTGCAAGCATCATATGGATTATAAGAAATAAAAAAAAATAAATAAAAAAAAAGAAAATGCAAAAAGAAGTCGCTATTGCGAGGGCAGATAAAACACAATGACACTTTTGTTCAATTTATTGCTGTTTTTTTTTGTTTTTTTTTTTTTCTCTCTCGTTCATGTAAAGCATTCCCTATCTCTGTCTTGCTTAAGATTCTTTGCTATAGGCTGGGAAACTTGTGCATATTATATTAAAAGACATAAACCCGGTTATTAATGTGACAAATTTTCTCTCTCCCTCTTTCTCTTTCAATTCGCCTTTTGTCTTCTTAACTAAAAGAAAAAAAAAAGAAAAAAAAAAAAAGTGTATTCATTTATTTATTTATTTATTTTATTTTTTTCGCTTTACATATATTTCCTAACACAACTTTATATGGTTAGCGTATAGTTACCCTTGTTAACGTGTTTATTTATTTGTTCATAAAATTACTGAAAGACCATAATCATGTCTGATGTCCCACTTAAAGTTTTTATATACAGTATTATGCATTTAATTACGTCGCTTATTTTCGCTGACGCTTTCCTTTAATTAGGCAAAAAAAAGGATTATGCCTACCTACAAAGCATTTTTTAAAAAATATTTAGGCAGAAATTAGCCACTTCACAGCTTAAATCACTGATACAAGTCAATTTATTGAAGCATTGGTCGGCTCGCTTAAGAGATTTTATAAACAAATATTTTATTTTAATTTTAATTTCTTTTTTTTTCGTTTTTTTTTTTTTTTTTTTTTTTTTTTTTTTGGCAAAAAGCCTGTTTTATTTTCATCCGCATGTGTGCCATACAACTCGCAATTTCAATGAGTTATTATCAGTTGATAGAGTCCACTCTGATCCAAAAGCTTACGAGCTTACATAACTGTCCACATCTAAATAAGAGAATCAGACCTCGTTTTAAGGAATGCACTTCCGAAATCATCGTCATGCTGCATTGTCTTATATAGATAGACATCCCATTGTCACCACTGCCATATCACGGTCGCAGATCTGCCCGTTGACGGGAACTGTAATCAGTAAGCTCAGATCATAATGAGCCAGCGTTTCACGTCCAGCCGCAATATTTTCTTTCATTCTCATTGAGTTTCTGAAATCATACAAACTCGCATTGGTAGATTAAGTTGATTTTTCGCAACACTGTTCATTATTGTATTTCGTAGTGTCCTTATATCTTGCGCGTATACAGGCCATGACCAACAATGGTTAATAAATAGTCTCTTTTGATTAGAAGGCACGTTTTTAAAATTTTTACTTGTGAAAGAGAATGAAGGAGACGCAATATAAAATACTGTAACCTAACTGAGACACACTTTATTCCGTCATTCCATCCGCTCTTTAGAACGTGCCTGATTGCAAAGTCGGCAGTTAGTTCAGATATATAATGCGGATCATCGCGATAAGAACGATTTAACATTTGCCAACGCATGCTTGCTCTTTTTCCTCAATTTTTTAAATCTGGGCAATTTCATGGCAATATTTCTCTTGTGTTTTAGTGAAACCTCCAACAGGAAGTCATATAATGCTAATGGACAGTCGACATCATCGAGTCTTATTCAGCTTTTTGGGATTTTTTTAACCGGCCACTTGGGGCAAATGCCATTTATATGTGAGCACAACGATGGTCAGGTGCGATTTTATAGCGAGAGAGAGAGAGAGAGAGAGAGAGAGCGACAAGGTAAAAAGGGTATAGTGCTTATATATGTTCGCCCTCCATTCCGCGTCCATTTCTCGTAGATGGTTTCATAGGCAGAGCATTGCGATTAGAGAAGGACTGCGTGTAACGGCAAGACGAGCATGAAGGAGTGCTGAGTAAGCCGAGTGGTTGCTTTTTCTTTTATACGTGCAATGATTACAGTACTTCGCTGACATTGTGACATACTTTAACCTTACATTATAAGCAAATGCTTTTCATATTTACCTGAACTGTTTGGAATCATTTCAAAATTTCGAACTCAACAGTAAAATATTATCACCTTTTGGATCAATAACAGAAAGCAGTTGCGCAAATCGCATAAGTAAGAAGTCTTACTTATGAAGGGTTTTCCTCCTTCTTTGCAAATTTCTTTTCTTTTCTTTTAATTTTTTTTTTTTTTTTTTTTTTGAACGTAAACCTCTTAAGGAAACAGTACTGTGTGAATAGCAATTTAATGGAATAATCTCTTGACGCTCTTTGCTGTTTTAGTCAAAATATGTCACGTATTGTTGAAGTTTTAAAAGCATCATAAAATCATAGATTTAACATTTTAAGCTTGTAAAAGTTCCTTACGTCAGACACTAAGTCACCTTAATTAAATTTCTCTTCAGGGTAAAGTCATCCGAACATTCTTAAAACTCATTGTAGTAACAATAGGTTATGCCAATTAAATCAAGGAAATTTTCCTAATCTCTCACTTATACATATGCTACAAAGCAAACTTTCACTCCAACCTAGAATGCATGCATGCATGCATGCGTGCATGATGTTCAGAACAAGGTTAACTTATATGAGTAAAAAAAAAAAAAAAAAACGAAAGAAGATTTTGTACTCAAATTAAGGTCACAATTTTTGGCCTATAACGGACAATTAACTGATTGTTTCATTATCAACTGAAATTAAAACACAACATTAAAGATACATACTCGACACATACAAATCAAAAAAAAATGTAAACGAGTTGGTCTTGTGCTATGGTTATTAGTACAATGCTTTTTACAAAACCAACAACAATAAAGCTACAGATCTTTTATAGTATGTTTGCGAAGCTTTTGCTTGATATTTGAACATAAATCATAAGCAAGCGTGTGCTTCTGCAACCTTGTAAATTGCGAGTAGTAGTTGTAGTAGTAGTAGGGAAAAATTAGGGAAATTATTATTTAAAAATATCAATAAAAAATATATTTTTTTTAATAAATAAAGAAAAAAATTATATTAATTCTAAAGTGAAGTCTTTCAGTTTAACTTATCATTACATCAATATGTGTATAGAGAAATTAAAGTAAAATTTAAAAGTCATTGTCTTCCATTGCTTATCCTAACTTAAAAGTTTAATTGCAGGCACAAAAAATTACTGTTACATAACTACAATGCTTTGTACATTCAGTTCGTGTTTAGCGAGGTAGAAATTTGTTGTTGTTGTTATTGTTTTTTTTTGTTTTTTTTGTTTTTTTTGTTCTTTTTAAATTTTCATTAAAAATTAATAATACTTTTTTCACTCAATGGTTGTTTCGTGATGTGCATGTATATATACATGTATGTGTAAGTATGCATGTAAGAGTAAATTATGAAAAGACTAGATTATCAAAAGCATTCCATTAACAGTCCATCGGGATTTACTCATCCTGCCAAAGAGATATATAATCCAGAAGTTCTTCATCGTCAACTGTATTAATATTGGTGTTGTTGTTGTTGTTGTTGTTGTTGTTGTTGTTGCAATCATCATATAACTGTTCAGATTTGACAGGTGTTGAATTTAACGAAGAGTTAAAAGATTGATGCTGATGGTTAATGCTTCGTTGCCGATCATAACTATCCGTCGAATATGTGGATGACGTAGTTGAATTGGACGGTGAGATTAGCTGTTGATGCTGATGCTGATGCTGCTGATGCTGCTCTTGTTCTTGCTCTTGCTCTTGCTCTTGAAAACTTCCCATATAACTGATGGTATAACATGTAGATGGTTCGCTTGATGTTTGCTGATGATAATAATTGTTAGTTTGTAAAGCTGAATGCAATGGTGAATTACCAACAAATGATGAGGAGGCATATATGGAACTACCATATGAGCTGACACTGGAAGCATCACTATTGTCCACCTCATCAATCAAATTTTTCAGGCGTCGTATATATTCAGCAGCCATGCGTAAAGTATCAACTTTACTAAGTTTCTTATTGGCGCCGGGTCCTATACCACGTCTGCCGTTACTAACTTCGGCTATAATGGCGTTCGGTATGTGTTGACGCAAATTTGAGAAACCGTTATTAACTTGCTTAACGCGATTACGTTCGCGTGCATTACGCCGTATCACAGCCGGATTATTCGAATCCAATGTACTGCCTGACGACGAGCAGTATATTGTAGATTTGCTATAAGGCGCCGACGATGTAGTTCTTTGGCAAGCATTACGCGTTCTTAAAACTTGATGCTGATGATGTTGTTTATGCTGCAATTGACGATGACGTTGAACGGACTGTTGATACGACAAATTTTCTGTACCTAAAGCCATAACGTGCGCTTAGAGAAAGATGATGTGCTTAGATTTTAATCTTTACGCCTAGAATGTCTAAATGCTAATGTTGCCCTTCTCTGCACCAGTCAGCTATTTAAACTGTTTCAATTGAGTAAAGGAATTGAGATACACTCTCATCCTACGGCTACCTGGCAAGATGCTCAGCTTAACATTTTCCAAGACTTGCCGGTGAATGAATTAAATAAATATTTACGCACATCTCCAGATACTCTCGATCAAGAATAAAACGATAAAAGGCACCGTAATATTCATTTTACCAGGTTTTACCAAAAACTATACGCTCTGTCTTTCTCTCTTTCTCTCTCTCTCTCCCTCTTTCTCTTTCTCTTTTTCTCTTTCGCTCTCTCTCTTTCTCTTTCTCTTTCTCTTTTTCTCTCTCTCTCTCTCTTCTGTTACTCTTTTGAACCGAAATGCTTAATGCAATCGATTACAAACTCTCTGACATTTTTCGGAAGAGCGTTTCTCTTTGAGGGTTTCTGCTGACTAAGTTGGTAAGGTTTGGCAATGTGGGAACAGTTTCCTGTTCAACGTTTTATCCTCGTGCTCTTAAAACACTTTTCAATCTTGGCTACATGTGTTGACTCTCAGCAGTGCCACGTAGCCGGTTTTTTTTTTTTTTTTTTTTTTTTTTTTTTTTTTCTTGTCTGCAGAGATGAAGTAATTTTGTTTTCATTTTCTCTGAGCGTTATTTCCCATATACCTGAAGTCGAAAGAGCTCAATTCAAAGCCAAGATTTGTGCCTGTTTGCAAAATTGTCTCAAATTTATTTCTGCATGTTTATATCGTTAGCAACGTGAAAGCCGGTTAGAATGCATCGCAGTTAGATTTAATCGCACTTTAGTTTCAGTTCAGTTCAGATATTAATGTTCAGAATGACTGTAGCGTAGTACTAAGCATTTAATACAATTATTTTTAATTTAGCTTTGATTTCGTATTAATTTCATGCTAGTTTTGTCCGAAAATATGACTACAAAATATAGACTACAACATATGAATGTTTTATTTATTTATTTATTTTTTTTTTTAAATCAATGAATTAATAATTAATTAGTTTTATTTACCACAACGGTTAGGAGCGAACTTTGAGCAATTAATCAAACAAATGTTTTGTTCAAAAATCTTAACAGATTAACTGCCTACGATGAATATATATATTGTGGTCCGTCCATATGTCCATGTCGGGGCATATCCTAATATTATTGTGTATTTGTGTATGTGTGTATGTCATTACAACCTGATGTCATATTACAAATGCTCTGTGTATGACGAGCATCCTCATCATAGCTAAATTCTTGCGGCGTAATTTAAATGAACATTTACCAAAGAGGCTGACACAGTTAACTGGCGAAGACGACTTTTACTGATTCTGTTATCAATCGCGTTTCGAAATCTTAACTTTAAAAAATATTCACATTTTATTCTTTTCTTTTTTTTTTTTTTATAATTATTTCGTGAATGAAAAAAATGTTTACGAGATTGTTAAAGAAAAGCGATATCAAGTTGTAAACCGTATTTTTCAACGAAATTCCTTTTTACATAAAAACTATTATACTAATTCTGGGCTCCGTGCTCAACATGTGCCATTAAGAAGCTAAGTTCTTTTTAGTAACTTCTCTATAAACATTAAGTTCATTTATAATTACATGATTTTAAATCGTTACCTTACAGTTAGCCTTCACAGTTCTGAATGATAGCACTAACCACCGTTAATTTGAAAATATATGCATTTATACTTAAAAACAAAAAAAAAAAAATGAAAGGGTTACAGACACCAATAAACTTTTCAACTAGAATACCAATTAATAACCATAAACAAAAAGGACCTTAATACACGCCTTATAACTGCATAATTGTATCGCTAACATATGGCTTCGACTAGAAAGCAAGAATTCTTATAAAAGTTATTAATGCGCACCCATAAAACTCTGATTTCAAATTATAGAGCGCTTTCCCCACTTTATGCGTTACGATCATACACAGCGCTACATCACCTTTAACTACAGCGTAATAATTAAGTGTTGAAACATGCCTATATGGTCACACCTTTGCTCACATCAACAACAATGACCAGTGAATGAATAGCTATAATAAATGTTTAAATATATTCTTAAAAAAAAAAAAAACAGTTTTATATTCTTTACATATATATATATGTATATTTTATATCGTCTATTTATATATACATTTTATATAGACCATATATAAGAACATAGTAACATAACTAATGTTGCAGTAGAAATTGTCATCACTTCAAGCCTAGCATAACCGGATGAATTACAAGCATCTTTGTTTCGACATTGTTTGCATTTACGTTGACTTGGTGCTGCGAATTGCGGACGTAATTGTAATTGACAGCCATTTATGTTATCATATGTGCAACCTCTATAATGAACATCTGCACTACCTGAAATTAAATAATTTGAAATTTTTTTTATATTTTCATAGCATCTAAATATTGTCATAACCATCAAGGAAATATATATATTTGTTTTCTTACTACATTTACAGCATAAAGAAATACGTTTCGAGAATTTCTTAGAAAGGCTGTAACGTGTATTCATATGCATTAGATAGAGAGAGAGCATGAAAAACTGAAAATTATTGAAAGCCACAAGTCTTTTTCTTTACTTATTATGCAACGTTTCGAAGGCGGACATGTCTCCTTGTGGAACTTACTGTTGTTACTCCGTGTCCGATATTATGATTTTCATTTGTAATTTTAAAGTTATTAAAACAAGCTTCATTATACATAATATGAGTATAAGTATTTAATAAAAAAAAAAAAAAATAGCAAAAAAAGGTTAAATTTGACACAGGTCTGGCAACGGTCAGAGTTAAAATTCCAAAGCTCTTCTGTGGATCATGATATCATAACAATTCATTAGCTTTTCCGGACTGTTTAAGTTCAGCTACAATTATTTTTTCAAGTCATCAGAAATGTTATAAGAAAATGTCCATTTTTCAATACGCTATGTATTAAAATGACTCAACTTATTCGACATAGGCGTCGAAGTCATTTCAAAGGCATCGCATATTTTCGAAAAAAAGCGAACTTTTTTTTTTTTTGATACTTAAATGTTCAAATAATTGTAAAATAAATGGTAAAATTTAATTTAAATACTTCAAGATACTATTAGTGTGATGTTGTAGACTTGCTTTTGATCATACATCTTTTGCAGTAGAGGGTATATTAAGTTTCCACGGATTTATGTAACACTGAGGAGAGCTTAAGGTAAACTTATCTTTTATTATTGCTTTCGATTGAATATCATTTTTCGAATTGATTTAAGCTAGCCTGCATGCAGTCTGTCTGTCTGTCTGAATGTCTGTCTGTCTGCCTGATATATATGTCGTTGTATATTTGTGTTCAACGTAGAGTTTGTTACTGTTTGAGACATTTTTGCGAAATTTATTACACTGAGCTGTTTCAACCCAAGGGAAATGGATTGGATCGGACCATCTTTGCAACCACTCATTGTACAAAGCATTGTATTGAGAAAGTTCTTATGTGAAAGCAAGTTGAAACTGGTGAAATTTTTCAAGTAGATTAGTATTTTTCACACATTAGTTTGATAAAAATGAAATAGGAAAAGGATGGGTCGGTCGATTTCTTGAATACCTTATGGAAGGAGATGTAATTTTTAATATTTCATAGTAAGCCGGATTTTTACTATAATGTTTTACGGCAAAATGTAGTGAAAAATAGTGAGTTCTTTAACAAGAAAAAAATGTTTTAAATTTGGGACACGTTCTAGGATCGATGCTTAAGCAAAGTGGTGTAGAGCACCAGGCTTCACTGACTGCAATGTCTCTACTAGTTTATTATTTAGCTATTTTTATATTCATGATGACAGTTTGGTGACACCGAATTAATTTTGTCATAGTAGCGATCGTATGTATCAGTTAATCTAAAAACAATAGAAATAATCTTTTATGTAATGATAAATAGTACTATAAATAAATATAAAGCAGATATTCAAGAGGCAACACTCTATCAAACACTTGATTTTGATTTTTTTCAATTTCTATGCCGTTATTAAGAAATGTTTCTTTATTTTATTAATTGCTAATGAAGTCGAATTTATTAAATATTAACAAGTTTCATATTAAATAGCCCTTTGCCCTAGGCCCAGCTTTTTCTTTTTCTCGTACGTCTTGTACGTAACGTCAAATCTACGTCGTTGATGTACGAAACACCACATCGACACATACTGGACAAAGGAGTCAAAAGGGTTAATGCTAACAGTATTCGCGTACAATGACGGGAAAGCGGAAAAAGAATTCCGCACAGACCCAGCTATTCCACTACAATTCACGAACTAAATTAACCATAAAAGCCATGTTAGAGCCGCAATCCTCTACCAGAAAAAATTATTATACCAAATATTGCGGACACAATCCCGATTTGCTCTCAGACGATTATAAGCTGCTTACTAATACTTTATCGCGCGTAATTGCATTTCACTGGTGTTTTGTACGCAAAATCTGAAACATAAAATATTTTCACGATACGACTTTTAATTGAAGAAAGATTTAACTAAGAAAAGATAGGGCGTTAAGTTATGGAAATTTTATACTAAAATGATAATATTTTTTTACCAAAATTCAACTCACCGACTTTTAATTCTTCGTACAAACATTCGTAATAGAGGCTTGTGGCGTTCAAATTCACGCCTAGATGATATGCGTCCAAGTAAGTGCGGGTATTGTTGGCCAAAAGTTTCGAGCATTCAAGTAACTGCGGTTTCTTACATTCTTGGGGACTACTGCACGTAAAACATTTTAGTGAGAGACCTTTAAATGCAAATAATTGTATCCGTTCATAAATAAAACAATTAAAATACTCTCTTATATTTATATTTATATATATATTAATCTTTAGAGCCGCGAAAAGTTGTGTGACGTTTGCCTATTTTAGCTCTTTAGCGGCAACTTGTTCAATATATGTCAAGCATGAGAACGTTAGATTATTGTGCCTGGTCGTGTCATTAGACTTTTAATTTATTCTAATGTCTCTTTCTAAGAGCTAAGAGCTATGTGAACCAACTCGATTTAAATCCTTCTGCTAAATTCACTATCATGCCCTATGCACGCAAAACCGCTTGGAGTGTCAAGGCATTACTTGAAACATGTAAACTTTGTTTGCTTAGGACATCGATAATGAAAATAAAGGCAAAGAGCAGTTGATATAGAACAAGGCTTGTCCAAGGAATATGTATTTATGATGTGATGCCCACAAGAATGTTTGCACTCAATATACTCATTTCCTCTTGGCATACGCTTTTGACGTTTGAAAAATAAAATTCTCCAGTGGGTGCTTTTATGTCACAATATTTAAAAAAAAAATCAATTCATATCCAGGGATATACATGGATATATAAATATACATATATGTATACATGGACTAATTACTCCAATCTCTTATGGTATAATTTACCTACGATTTAATACAAATTCAAATACTACTGCTAAGGTCTCTTAACTTAAGAGTTAAGTATGTCAACCTCTTCGCAAATTGTCCATTTAATTTGCGTCGC
The DNA here is from genome assembly GCA_000688735.1 of Glossina austeni. Taxonomy (NCBI): domain Eukaryota; kingdom Metazoa; phylum Arthropoda; class Insecta; order Diptera; family Glossinidae; genus Glossina; species Glossina austeni. The sequence continues at coordinate 2,909,310 of KK502401.1, forward strand.
AAAAATGTGGCGATGACGAGCTCTTTTACTCATCATACATCGCAGCATGTAATGACACACATTCTAAAATGCATTATTATGACAAAGACGAAATCGTAATGAAAAAATTTTATGAAGAAATCCGACGAGGACGGATGGACGGATCATAACGTATTGGTCACACACACTTAACTGGTTGAGTAAACACTGAAAGCCCTCATTGAAATATTAGTGCGTGTCTCTGCTATATACTTTGCTCAGCTAAGCAATGAGCTCTGCTAAGTCGAAAGAGCACAACAACAACTTCGAAGGCCATAGTTCTTTTGTTAAACATGAATATGATATCATAGCTATATTATCGTTTAATTTTGTGTGTCATTAGAAGATAAGATTAACAAATCTTTTTAAGCCTACTGTTAACTTGAGGATAAAAGCACTTTTTTAAATTAAAATAACTAAACTTAACTGTTGAACAGGAGCGACTTATTAATATTGGTTTGGAGAAATAATTAGGTTTTCCATCCAGTTGAAGCCAAAGATGAATCAATGCATATCAAGTTGGCTTGCAAGAGTATATCAAATGCGAGGCCTATTGGTCTGGTCGGCGTGTCGTCTATTAGTCATAACGTTCTAATTGATAAAAAGCTTTCACTTTCAAGATATTTTGCTGTTAGTTGATAAGTAATTCTGGCCTGTTTTATAAAAAAAAAAAATACATCAGTTCTTACGATACGAAGTCTTAAGAAATTCTCTTCTAAATGTTTATTCCAGATCTTGGAACTACCCTTTATCCATATCGATTTTTTAACAGATGGTGAAATCTTACATAAGCTATCCCTCTATTGAAGGAGGTTCAAGTCTGTCTATATAAAAGGGAAAAAAAAATAATAGCAATAATTTGATCATATTGATGCTACGTTTGAAATAAATATCAAAAGATCGCCGATAAGCTTCAAATGAAACGGCCATTTTTAAAAGAAACGACTGAAATGGGCTTATGCCCACCCCTAAGACTTTCTTCTTAAAGTCTTTGCTCTAATTCCGATTGACATTTTAACTTGTGAAAGCTTTTCATTTAACTGCAGAATAATATATACAATAACAAAAACAACGTAAAAAAAACATAAGATGAATAAGCGAACAACGTTTCATAGATAAGCTAAGCGTAAGAAATAGAAGACGATGCGGGATTAACCCATAGATTTACTTGTGCGTTAAATATTTCTTTTCTGTTAGAGCAATAAACTTACTGGAATCGGTGCTCGCTATTAAGAAATGTTATGTCGACCATAGGTGCGAATAATTGATGTAACTCGGTTGCGTAGAATTTAAAAACAAAAAATATGACCCACACGTCCGAAAGCAGCTGAACCGGGAAATTTGAGATTTGATTTTTGTTTTTTTTTTCTTTTTTCTCCATGTTTCAAATTTTGATACACTGAACACTTACCTAAAGCAATCGAACAGGATACTACTAAAAATATATGTAAGAAAATTCTACAGAAACGCATTTTGTGAAAAAAGAACTACAGACGTTTACTTTTTAACGATTCACTACTAACTGAAATCAAATTCGTACGAGCGAACGGGTTTTGCACAACAACTATTCATTAAAGCATTGATAAGGAAAGAATGATATGAAATTTCGCTTGTCCACTCCTTGGCCCGCCAGCAAACTGTAAAAAAAAAAAAGACAGATTTCACTAAACTATATAACAACAAATTGCTTAGCGGCTGTTAGCTTTAGCTAATGTGTGAATAAATATTTTTAGAAATTCTCAAGGTGTCTATAGTGCCGAACTCTTATCTCTTGTCAAGAGCGGATATAAGCGGCCCATAATGGGTAACATCTTTGAATTTAGGAAGCGTAACACATGCTGAGGTCGAACGTGTTAGCCAACAGCATTCATCGGATAGATATGAAGAGAAGTCCTTTTGTGGACAGCCTTAAAAGAGCTTTTCTTTCCAAACAGAATCCATATGTTGTCAGAAAAATAGGAAAAAGTAGGAGAAGTGATTTTTAATCTTTTGCCAAAAACAAATACGAAAAATTGATTGCTTATGTTCCGTAGCATTACATTCATTAATAAATCGAGATAAAATTCACCAAATAAACGCTTTACGCGCTCGAAATTTCTTTATTCCTTTGCAAAACATTATGCCTAACAACTGATATATTAGGTGTACCAATCAATTTTGCCCGTTTTGTGAGTTCTGCAGTTGTCGCAAAGTTTAAAAACTGGGCATCATCATCATCTATGGCCTTTCGACGCTTATCAAGTAGCTTATGTTTGCCCTCGCGATAGAAACTTCGGTGGTTTCGAGAGGAAATAATTGTTGGCCCATTTTCATAGGTATTACAGTTTTGTGAGCCGCTAATCTGTTAAAGATGACTGCATCGATTTCTATAAGTGGTAGTCGGAGAGGATCAGTTGTCGGGAATGCCCCTCATAAGGGAGGATTGCCCAACTTGCAGCAAAATCACTCACTCACTCACTTAGTTAGATTTGGGCGTGATATCGTTGAGATGTAACAGCTTCATCAGGAGTTAGAAGTTCATAGTCGACGATCCCATTTGCACTCCCACCTAAGGAACAGTAGCAATCCCTTCGGAAGCATCTTCGCTAAGCATCTTTTGCTAAGGTTATAGTTGCTTGCTCTAAGTGCACACGTGCTTCTTCGTTTAAGTAGATGTGAAGTCTTCGATTTCTGTTGTCACGGGGAACCAATTCCCTCCCAACCCCCCAACCCCCCTGTCCATCTATATTAAAGAGCAAGCCTTTTTTGATTTTGTGCTGGACTTTTGTCGAGTAAACTTTAAATTTCTTTATCCAACGCTTTCTAGCTGTTGACTCCAAGCCGACTTAATGATTTCCTTGAGTTGTTTTTAGTTGCAATTTTGTCCAGTCTAAAAAGGTATAACATTCTCCATGTTGATGTCCACCTCTTTACACTTTGATACACACGGGACGACCAACGAAAGTAAAACTTATATCGTACAAGCGCCATTGTTCATCACCACTACCCAGTACCCGAAATTCCGGAAAAAATTAGTGTGTCATGTACGCGGGCAGAAATTATTTGTATACCTAATCGTTCACCTAAAATTAAAAATCTTCCGAATTTTTCTTTTTAGAGCGTGATAGTGTCTGTGCTTATAATTCAACCTCAAATCTGGATACTCAAGCAATTCATCGCTCTTGGCAATCGAGTCGAAAGACGAAGATCTTTGGGTGAATAGCTCATTAACTTGACAACGCTTGAAGAGTCGAAAAGTCAGCACTCTCAACCCTTATACATGAGCCTGTGCATTATTCCAATTAGATACTTATTGGAACGAATCGTTCTACGGTGATCTAACATCAATCCCGAGACACGAACACTATGTTCGGAATAGAATACAATTTTCCATTCATTCGTTTGAGGTAGTTTTAGCATAAAACTAAACTTTGCTTAGCTGAACTAAGGCGGCCAGGCTGCGTATTTTCATATTATGTTACGGCGGAATATTTTTAACTTTCATATACCGAATCTAGTTTATAATGACGATAAGATAAGAAGTAATAATATTGGCTCTTTTATCGTCGTATGAACTCATGTGCAGTTAAAACATATTGTCAAGCATGACTAATGATGTGGCCTCCGATACAATGTATGAATACGTACGATATGTTTTGAATAAAGAAATGAAAGACTATTAAAATTAATTGATTTTCTTCAATTACAAGATACGCCAGCTTCTCGTGAAGGCAGAAAGCTTACAAGCTTACAAGTATAAATTAAGCTTCAGGTTATTTATTATTTCTAAGAAGAAATTCGATTTATGACATAACAGAACTTTTAACAAACTTTGTTTCTTGTTTTTTTTTTTTTTTTCGGTACACTTCGTTGCAAAGTGTACTCGTAACGTACGTATGACCGTAACAACGCCGATTATTTGTTTAATGTAAGAGCCTAAAGGTTCTCAATAAAAGCAACAACAGGTTGAAGAACGAAAGAATTTCTTGCTAAGAAGAACCGAATCTTGAGAAATTTTATTTTACCGAGACAATAACAAAAACAAAAACAATCTTTTTTAAGGTTTAAGCCGAAACAAAAATACTCAGCATTTGCTGGCATATGCAGCACTTTCTGTTTAATAACTTTTGACATTACAGTGAGGGCTAATGAAACTATTCCGTCTGACGTGAAAACAAAGAAAGGAACAAAACTATAAAGAAAAGTAAGCTTTGGATGAACAAAAATATGAAGAGACTGTTAATGTCTTAAGCAAAAGATGCAACGAAAGCTCAATGAGAAAGTGGACACAGCAGCGACTCAGGGTAGAGGATGTATTTTGCTTAGGTTCACCATATGATTGTGATATGGATGAATGTGTGAAATTATGCAATTTGAAAATTCTCTTTAACCCATTAGAAGGTGTACGCGTTCAAAGGTTTGCTTCATTCCTACCATGAACTATTATTTTCTTTGATTGCTTAACAATATTATGGCACCAATTATCTGTATGTTTACGAAATCCATGACATCCCCGATCACTCGATGGAGGAAGCGAGCTGCAAATGTTTCTCTAATACTTGTGCAATCAATGATTTTGAAGAGATTACTTTAAACTACTCGTTTATCATTTTACTCGGAGTAGGGAAAGTTTTTTGCTCTTCATGATGCATTTTTTGCCTTTGAATAGATTTTGCTTACTAGTCCGCCCTGATATTTTAAATCCTCTCGTTTTTTTTTTGCAAGGCCGTTTGCTAAAAATCCTTTATGCCCCATGCAACCGGGTGTAGCGGAAATCTTCTAAATGATCGGTGCAAAGTGCAAAAAAAAGATGTTGCAGCCAATTGAACGAACATAGTATGTCTCTTAACGCATCATTGATATTTAAGCGAATGATACTTAAATTATGCTAAAACCTACAGGAGTCATTACCATACGTACCATACGTTTACACGTATAACAAGCAATCAAGTGTTGACTTGTTGGCACCGTTATGGGTCACTTTTGTACATTTAAGCACTTCCGAAATATAGTGATGCATAATAAAGAGCACATACATGCCACGCAACACGATCAGTTGGAGTCAGAAGACATGCTAAGGATTTCGGTACACAGTACTATGCACTTAAAAGAGTCATAATGAAGCAAAGGTTTCTCAAATAAATTAATGCGAGCATTAAGAAATCTTTCTGAACTTCGTATAAATTGAGAAAACTTTGGGAAATTTTCATTTTCTCGCATACATTACTCTTTCTTTTTTTTGTTTATTCTCAGGCATTCAAGCGATGCACGGTATGCGCGTAACGCAATGACGGTCGGACAGAAGTGAGGAAAAAGAAAGAAAGAAAGAAAGAAAGAAAGAAATAGGGAGGTGATGGCTGTAGTCGCGATAGTCGCGATCCATTCCAAATCAAATTGAATCGATTGACTTCACATGGCTACAACGTGCAGTTTTGAGCACTTTTTGACGAAAATAAGTGAAGAATGACGGGATCTTTGACGAGAAAATTGATTTTTGCTAAAACTGGATCACTTTAGTTCATGTTTTCGTCCCCCGACCCTTCACATAAGGTCTGCCATGAAAAATATGCCTTTACATGGACACAGTTTTGGCATTTCATCAGCAAAACAAAGGAAGAATGGTATTAGACGCAACACTAATGGATCGCCCTCATCCACTTTCTTTTTTTTGTTTTTTTTGTTTTTTTTGTTTTCCAATACTTCAATCCTTTTGCCCTTTTACGTTAAAAATTTCGAGCTATTTGGACGAAAGGGCATGTTAGAGAAATGTGCAGCATGCAGTCGTATTTATCTCTTTATGGTGTGCATTTTTCCTAAACCTTGTACAGTGATCGATAACGATCGTACATCAAGTATATCAGGATATCTAGTAGCCGTGATCGAAAACGAATGTTGACAACAACAACTTATTAATGCCATAGTTAAATAAAATAAAATGCCGAGAGCATTAAAGCAAATCTCAGGACATCAAGCATCAAGAAAGAATATATAAATGTGATCGAATGTCCCGCGACAAATATTGATAGAGGAATTATTGATTCATTTGGTATGCAATTAAAGTGAAAGTACTGTAGAATGTATATGCAAATCGCAGGAGGGGTAGAAATTAACACTAAACTTGTTCACAAGCAATCGAGTAGAAATAAATGTTAGCGCCTGCATTTACAAACGTGATGTAAAGACAGAGATATACGTATGGGAAATCGCTTGTAAACAAACGACGTTTTATTTAAGGAATATTTGCATTTTTAATGACTTTTACCTTCTTTCAAAGTTTGTGGAGTAAGTGTAACTTTTTTTTCGCAATTTTGAAAAAATTTTTAATTTTATTAACCGAAAATGAATTCTCACGACTAAACCTATGTGAAGATGGGGGCGGGTTCCGAAATCAGTAGCGCTTGATTACATGTTACCGATTTTATTAAATTTACAAATTAATATTTAATTGCTTCGGAGAGAACAGTTTTCCTACCGTTAACCGGTGTTAATTACTTTGGCACCCAAGACTCTGCGTCTACTACACTTTAGAGCGCAACAAAGTGTTTTTCCCCCGTTTTTTTTTTTTTTTTTTTT
>KK502401.1:2921637-2997094 GCA_000688735.1 Glossina austeni
TTTTTTCGCGGTCTTTAATAAAAACTAAATACAAATTTTAAAGAAAGAAAACCTGTACTTAATAATAAACCGTTCATACATACATGGAACAATGATCCCACCATTAATTTTATTTTCCAACAACACAAGATAACCTCCGGCTTCAAATATGATTATAGAGCTAGAAATTCTTAACTTACTTAACCTTGACGGCGATCATAAAAAAAAAAAAAATAGCTTAAATATACATTTTATGTAATTTGCAGTAATGAGGTGAAAATTTGTAAAAAAAAAAATCAGAAAAGGCCTATTATAGTAACCATACTATTTTGCAAACAAGCAACAAAAATAAATTCATCTTACGACGAATTTCGGGTACCAGCAATATCTTAATGAATGATTAAAATAATGCCGAACCCTTTCGAACGATAACACATGGAGGTGTTGAGTGCAATGCATTAATGCTTTAAATGAACTAAGCCTCGATACATCCCATTACCAGCTAACATAAAAGCTAAATAACCGTTTTATTAACTGCTTGCGATTCTTCGCTTGACGCATACTTGTTACGCATTTACCGCTGTGCCTGACGACTGTAGCTTATGGTAAATAAAAGAAAGCTATTCGCTATAAGTTGAATGTGAAAAATGATATACAAAATTGTTCTTCGGTACGATTTATGGGCAATTGGTGAGCATTGGTGACGGCATGAATTTTGAAATTTAATTTTTAGAAGTAAATCTAAAACAAGTAAAACATGTAAGTGTAGGTGCATGTGCCTCTCATCTCAACACTTCCTATGAATATAATGATTTAGGGTATCATGCTGATTAAGAAGACATATATAATCTGTTAAGTCTGCTATATGTGTTCTCGTCACCATCAGTCAATATGCTTGCAAGTCAAATTTACTTGATTTTAAAGGCTTGATGTAAAGCGAACGCATGTCACAAATATAGGAAATCTTGATCTCACTTCTCCTCGCGACTACCCGCTCGGTGTACGAATGTTCGAATCTTTATGCGGTAGATCATGCCTTGTAGTAGTATATAATTACTTGGTCGTATGTTGCCTGATTAGAAATTTAAGCCTAAAACTATTGCAAACTATTTATTTTGAACTTTGCCGTTGCTTCTGCTCGATGTTCTTTTCTACAATGTTTTAGTTGAAGCTTTAAAATGTGCTGCTGAAGTCGACTGAAAGTAAAGTGTAGTCAGAAAAGAAAAAATAACGAATGCATAAAAGTTTGTGGATAAAGTCGATAAATTGATTGCACTCTCTGCTCTACCGATATCTTCAATGTATTTGTTACTGGCATGTAAGGGAATATTTCAGATTTAAATTTTAAGGTTCGAAAAAATGTGTTTCTTAACGAATTTCCTAACGTTTCCTAGCAATTTTGTCTTTTTATTTTGTTTTGATTATTACCATTCAAAAAACAGACGCATGGACGGATGCACATAATTAAAGTCGCTAGTTAAAAAAACTAATAGATGCAATGGCACGCCTCCACTATAAGCTAAAGAGTTACACTATAGCACAGAACAGAACATTTTGTAAGCGGATTGATTCGCTTTACTGCAATCATAAATGCTTTGAAATATTTTGTCAGACCAAACTTTACTTAACTCATTATGGACGATAATCATCTAGCAGTGCCGATGACTATGAGCGAAATGCAGAATTTTAATGCATTTTAATGTTAATTTTTTTTGTTTTTCTAACTTATTAACTAAAACTAGGGAATAACGGAAGAAGAAGAAATGATAATACTTATCATACTGATGAACTCTCATCAATAACGACATCAGCCAACCGCCATTATCATTAATCAAAAAATTTAATTGTTATGATTTTTCTAGATTTCTATCAAAATCCATAATTTAAAATCAGTCGCCTGTGCGTGGTTGCTTTTGTCGTTGTATTTTTTGATTTCAACAGCACTTTGAAATTATGTCAGAAAGAAGAATAACGATGCCTGTCATAAATCATATTATTGATGATTTGATTTTCTGAATTTTATTTATTTATTTATTTATTTTTTTTTTTATTTTTTTTTTTACTAGGGAGAGAGAGCCAGAAAGCGGAAAAAAGCAAAAAAATGGTGACAGTTGAAAGCGTTAACATTAAATGCTTGTCCAATATGACGCCTCTGTTAAATTTTTGTTGACGTCTTTATGGTGTGATACCGTATACCATTCATTATGTATCCTGTCTGTAGAAAATGTCTTCGTCTTCGTCTTCGTCTTCGTCTTCATCTGCGTTTTCTTTCCTCAACATACATTTACAAAATTTATGATGACTGAATTACTATATATTGTTAGTAAGTGTAATAAATATGTTTGATATCATTTTTTTGTATATGAGAAGAAGCAACAGCATACATAAGGTGAGAAAAGATACTTTTGAGAGCCGAAAAATGTGCATTAAATAAAATTTAAAAAATTTTTCAAAATACTATAACTTATTCTAAGTGATTCTGAGGTTCTTATAAAGATTTTATATAAAATTATATATAATACAAAAATGTTAAATAACAAAAAATTTATATTTCATTAAAATCTTAAGCAATTTACTCCTTTTTCATAAGCATTATACGCATATATATATAATCGGGCTAAGCAACTAAGTATTGTTGCCCTATTCTTTAATTTAAAATGCAAATAGAAAAAAAAAATTACAAAAAGATAGGTAATATGCAGGCGGCGTTTTGTCTTCGTGTTACGTGTATGCGTTTCGAAAGTAATTAGCAAAGGGTTTCAAACTTGATTAAACAGTTAACTTAGCCATGGAAATTTGTCGATACAGAACGTGATTCCGCGTGTCTGTCCGTCTGTCCGTCGTGCTTTTTATTTTGGTAAACCTATAGAACACAACTTTCGAGACATTCTAATCAAATTTGTTACATCGACATATCTTGGCCCAAGGACGAACGCTATTGAAGATGGGTCGGATCGCACCACTTACTCGATCACTTCCCCAATAACAGCTCGTTTTGAAATTTCATTATACGAATAATTGTAGGATGGTGTAGGGTATTTAATGATGTGCTGTGAGCCCTTATAGTGTTTTTAATCGTTTTCTTTTTTTCTTTTTGTGTTTTTTTATGTTTGCATTTTCTATGTTTGTTTAATTTTTATAATCATTTTACTCACTTTTCAATGCCGATCATCTTTTATCTTTTAGCAAACACAAATATATGGCCTACGCACGGTGGACTAATTTCGCACGAGTAAACATACTTTTACCTTAATATTATATATATATATATATGCAATCTGTTATATATGTAGTACGTTTGCTTAGCTATTTCTTCTTTCGTTCGTAATATTCTTTGCCGTTGATTGCTAGTACTCCCAAAGTGAAAAGGGAAGAAGCTAAACTGTAATATATACTCCAGAGGGATGCTGAAGCTTGAACAAACGACGCCATTTGTCCACAAGAGCTAAGAATGAAAATCGCCATAAGACATCATCGACAGTTAACTTGATTTTTGAAATTTAGCAAAAATTTTTTTCTTTACTGATACGATCTTATCTACCTATCAATTGAAGCTTATATGAATATAGTTGTGACTATAATTCCATCGAACATTTCGCATCCCTTTATAATGCACTTAAGATGTTAGAGAGCTAAGACAGATAAAGTTTTCTATGGCTTTCTCTTAATAGATGTACATTAAGTATATATATATATAAGTAATGCCAGTAGATAGGTTGGAACAGTTTTAGTTCGACGAAAATCCAGCTCACTCACAAGGAGGATCACTGAACATCGATGAGAAAGTTGGGCGAAAATATTTACTAAAGTAGCGTAAATCTCATTTAATGTATTGCAACGTCCTCTACACATATTGAAATGAATTAAATACTTATAGACAATAAATTTTATATATATATGCGTGTACATATATATAAGAAAAGCTCATCTCAATCTGAATTACTTGCTTTTCACTACTGTTAGTTTGATTGTGAAAACTTTGTTCAAATATGAAAAGAATTAGCGTTGAAAAGTCTTCAAGCAATAAGCCTTAAGCGGATGTAAAATCTCCGTCACTCAAGATATATATATATATATATATGTAAGATATATTCCAAAGAAAAATGATGGATAATATAAATTTTTATTGTTGTTGGAAACTTATACTTGTAAAGATACCGTAGTAGTAATCGAAGTAGTCACCACCATTACCTATGGTTTTTTGCCATTTGTCATGCAGGAGGCGGGCCATTTTGTTATGACCACTCATTGAGGGAATGTTGTGATATGCCGTGTGGACACGGCAGTTATGGGAAGAAAAGATTGAAAAGAGAGGGAGTAGTGCTTGTGTACGTTCGTCTTGAAAATCAGACCACCGCTGGTAGGTGGTTTCAAAGACGGGCTGCACGGTTAATGAACAACGAGTCGCTGTAGTATGTGTTGCGGTATCCAGGTAGCTCCAGGCCGAGCTGATGCGAATGCTGAAGAAGCGGTGTAGTCCTCTTAAAGGACTTAATTGGTACACAAATCTCTTTAATCCCTGTAAAACACTTGTGTGCCTGCGTACATAAGCAGAACGCAGCCCACATGGGCATTGGGAATTCGGACACGTTTTCCACACACACCATGCGTATGTAAGTCTTTCGCTTTGTGCGGTTGGAGGTCTCCCAACGCACAACGCACATACGAGTTATATTTGAATTACGTCCGGATATAGGTCGTGTAGAACGCACATATATTCCTAGCCCAAGTTGAAGATTAATTTCCGACTCGCTTTTGCTACAGATGGCTGGACGTACGCAAACTCCAGCATTTGCAAAGCAAACATTTTTTGCCTGAAATTTTGAGGCTTGTATCCAGAGACTATATTCAGTCCAAGCCATCCTAATCATTCCTGTAGCTTTGGCTGTATTTTGTCCAGCATGAAAAATCGCAGTACCGTAAGCGACATCCATCTCTTTCCGTTTCTATGCACACCCGACCGCAGTTAATAATCTAGTGAAACTTAGATCGTATAAAGTCAATATAAAGTCAAAGCTATATATAGCCGAAATTTCAGGAGAATCGAAAGCCAAAGGTAGATTTTACTAAAACGAGAAATTTATCTGTTGGGCTGCTCTCTTGGACTTCTCTCCTCAATGAAGAATGCAAGTTGACCCAATCCTTTGGTCAAATCATCGAAAGCGTTGAGCTTGTCTGCAATAAAACTGAAAATAATTTTTTTTTTTTTTTTTTTTTTTTTTTTATCAATAGGAATAATATTTAACAATGAAAATATTTAAACTGCGGCCTGTTGTCGCCACTAGTTGCAGAAACTGCTTAACGATGCCGTTGAAATCTTAGGCTGTTAGCGTTGTTAATAAAGTGATTACATAGATATTTTATTATGCAAAGGATATCAATAATAAGATGATAACTGTGTTAAAACATTATAAAAATTATCGCATATCACATATCACATATAAGCAAATAAGTTGTTGCGCACCGCAAAAAAAACAACTTCTTTACAACATTGTAAGCTTTTGAAACAAATTAAATTCAATGTCAACGCGTACATTACCATCATTATACGAGGAGCCGAAATGATTTCGCCTGAAACGAACGATAGCGGATTACGGGGATCACAGTGTGATAGCATTTCATTAAGATTTTAGTTTCTGTCATAATGAACGGTAATATGCGGCATGTGGTGAATAGATTGACACAAAATAGTTATTTTTTTCTTTTTTGTTTTCTGTGTTCTCTGTGTGTTACCTCCAATTATGCTGATCGTTTGTCCAAAATTGCCCAACATTAGCCTTAACAATGAATTTTAACGCAAGTGAAAGCATATTTACGCTTCTACAGTTGCACACACATACCTTCACCTATGTAACACCAGTGTGCAGCAAATATCTTTGCATCTGTTTTTTCTTTTCCTTTTTTTAAAACAAAAATTTTTTTTTTTTTTTTTTTTTTTTTTTGATCAGCGTTTCAACCCATTTAATTAACAACGCTTATGGTGGCCGAACTATAAATAAAGTCGTCTGTATTACTTTGGCATTGTCATCTTTTTATTATATATAAATACATTTTCGTTTTATTTATTTATTTCTTTACTTTTTTTTGTTTTTTTCATTTTTTTTTTTTTTGTCTTTTCCTTTCTTTTCTCTTTCTTTAACATTGTAAACAACATTTTTCATAAAAACGACAAAATTCCGTCACTATATGCTTTACGAAAGTGTAAAGCTCCTAAAAAAAAAAAAAAAACAGAAAAAAAAAAAACAAATGTCCTCTTGCTTTGCTTTGATCTCTTTTGCAACCCAAATTTTGTTTTTTGCTTATTGCAAAAATGTACGAGATAAGTGTTTTATGTTGCGTAGTTGTTATTCAAAAAGTGCGATAACAAATTAAAAATTTTATAATTAATCTTTTAACACATAAAATATGATGCGTATGCTCATGGTTACATATGTCGGCTTCAGCTTAGCTTAGCCGATGTGTTAACTAAATTCACTTGCACCCCAAGCATTTGTGTGAATGTAAACGATAAACTGTTTTTAGTTCTCGCAACGTCTCTCGAAACGAGGCACTTCTCTCAATTCCGCACTCTTTCTTATTTGTAGTATGTCCCATTATGCGGGGAACCTGTCGTAGACGGATCCTAGATAATCTCGCATAAATATAAATATGGATATAATTGATTTAAAGCGACAAAGCACTGAACGCGAACGAAGGATTTTCGAAGTAGTTCTAAGTCGTTCTGCCCGTTCTGCTCTAAATTTTTAAAGGAAACCTTTTAGTCTTATCGCGAATTGTGCCGCATTTTGTCTGGCCGTACTTACTTGCTAGTCGGTTATGACTGCGTAGTAAGCAGTTCAGTCTTGCGCAAAATAACTGGACTTGCTTCTTAGGAAAGCCGAAAGCCGGGCCATCTTCTTTGATTTCTGAGTCACCGCGAACAAGCTCATATCCGTGCATAAAAGAAGCTCTCCAGATGTGAATACGGAGAGAGGCTTGTTAACGACAAAAAGAGATGATCCCTACGAACAATTGAAATAATTTTTACCGCCTTTGCAGCCTATTATCGAGAAAGACTATAATGAAAAATATACAATGACTTGGATTCTCGTTTCTCTTATGTAGATTCTTATCGTGTTGCTCATATATTCAATCAAATTATTCCATGGCTCAACTATTCATTGAAGTTATAAATAGCGGACAAATTTTTTCTGACAAACGCATTCCCGGATCTCGATTATCATCATTAAGCACTGTTACCGCTCTATCTCGAGAAGATATTGCAAGAAAAAATTGATGAAATTTTCAACATTACAAATAAACATAAGTGCTTTTACATATGACAATATTTTAGTAAATCCTCTGTAAACCAACTCTGCGACCAATTTCAGGGAATAGTGATCTCACACACACACAGACATCAAAATAGTCAAAATAGACTTTATTCAAACATTATTGAAATAAAAAGATGAAGAAATAGGAAAACTGAAAATCAAGTTTCTTTATAAGCAAATCGAAATAAAAAAAAAAAAAACACAAAACATATTATGGCTGCGAGTCATGGTCTGCATGGCACTCAATCATGTGAAGGGCTCAATAGTTACTACGAATACTACACCAAAGAAATGGTTCACACACAACACACACCACACAACTTGTGCTTATGTGTAGATCACAGTTTTCATTGCGATCACTACATTAATCGTGGGAAGCAGGTAGTGTGTGTGGCCGGTAGTCTCTGTTCCGTATCTGTCGAAGTTTCAACTGCGACTTTTAAGATTAATGCACCATCCTTTGTGACCCTCCTGATTACGTGATGGAACTCAGACCATTACATTGTCCTAGCGATATGATATTTGTTTTGCCAAACGAACAAATGGGTTAACTTTTAGATGAATCCCTCACACAGCACTCCCCAATGAATCCGTAAATGTTAATAGATTTCGTAGAGATATAACAGCTAACGATAGGTTGGGCATCGAGTGCTTTTATAATAGCTGCGTAACGTAATGGTTTCCATGAAATGGTGTTAGAAGTCTTGAGACTTAACCTCGAAACAACATGAGGTAAATTAGGTTTAAAAAGAAATTAAAAAATTAAAAAAAGTAGATTCGATTGTGAAGGAATACTTTCTACCTACCACTACTATATTAAAAAAAAAAAAAAAAGAAAGAAATTCAGACAGACAGTGATTTCGATTCTCTATAAGATGGAGTACACATCGCTGACCTTTGCATTCTTAGGGAAATACTGTAGGATCCTGTGTAGAATATAAGCGAACATTTTTATCGTTTAAGCTTATGAGTAATCAGCGGGAAAGCCACATAGCATAGAGTTGTCAGTGGGTGTATTTTTGTAACTGATTTGATCCACTTTCAATACCAAGGTGCATATAAGAGACCGGGAAAAAGTTTATCACAGATACAGATACAAACATAGAGATGGGCCCACAGACAATCGAACGGGAAGGCATATTTAAATCGATTCGGATTTGAATACTGAAGAAGAGTTTACATGAAGTTTGCTTTTGAATTTTGCAAACGTTCTTACATAAGCAAAGAAATTCTTTTATAAATATGTAGCGGTGCTCTCAATAAGTCATCAATCAATATCATCAATAAAACTATGTACACCCAAAATTTAATAAACGGGAATTAACACAATAATTAATAGACAAATGAATAGCAAAATTCAGCCATGCAGACGAAAGTGTGAGGCCTTTTTGTTTGCTCTAAAATGAAATGAAAACGAAATAAAAATGGAAAAATAAAAAAAGATTGCTACGACTACTCCTTCCACTATTAATATTATGTACTTTTAGTTGTATTATTTATTGTACTACGGACTATCACCTGTTGGCCCACGGGTCTAAGTAAGTATATATGCAGAAATAGCTTCATCCGTTTCGTTCGACTTTTCTAAATCTTCCATCTTCAGTCGCTATTAGAGTATCGAAATCCTGTTTGTTTTCCAGCCCACTTTTTATACCCTATGTCACGACACCCAGAAGGACTTGAGATAGATCCATAATTTTGTTTTCATGTTGATATATTCAGAACCAGCTTGCCTACCCGTCTGTCCGTCTGTCCGTGCTGTTCTCTTTTGTTCAACCTGCAGATCGCAATGTTTGAGATAATTTGAGGAAATCTGGCACATTGACGTGGCAAGAGGACAAACGCTCACACAACCTGTTATTTTATAAAGGCCTTATATAAGTAACTGTATTAAGTGAAGTGTTTTTATTTGTTAATATAAAAATATTCTGTCTTATCGATAAATTGTCCGGAGTAATAGGAGCAGCATTTATTAGGTAAGCAGTACATTGTGTATGCAAAGTCGCGGTCGCGTCATCTACATTTATACATATGGGATTTATTGTGCTTAAGGTTGAAGGAATTCGTTATCGGTAGTTCCCAAAGTTGCCGTGACTTGGCAGCATTACATTACATTAAAACACAATCAGCATCCCTAGCTTTTCTTTTTATACGTGACAATATGTTTCGAATTAACGTACATGTCGATATTTGACATTTTTATTGCCAGACCAGTTACATTTACTACTACCACTACTACTACTACTACTGCCTATGACACATATACTACTAATATGGTCCCATTAAACGTGTTATGCACCTGAACACGGTCACAGCTTTTCCGCCGCCGTCGTCGATACGAATCCGCTCTATATGAACGCAGATGTGGTTGGGGGCTCCCCTGTATTTGTCATACCGTCATTTTGCTTGCAATTACTTTCACTGTTATTAGTACACGTGCACATCTTGCGCACACCAACTGACAAATTCGTTGAATATAAAAGTTCGATACTCACAATAGCCAAATATTATGTCATGGTGTTAAGCTTATTTTACTTGATCTGTGGCGAGATTTCTTAAATAGACTCTGCGAACCCTGTTATTGGTTGATAGGGATGCAAGAAATAATTATCGCATAAAATATGTGATTATAAATGATCAATATTAATAAAACAATTATAAAACTGTTCGTCAAAATATTGTTATTTTCTTAGGGTAAATGTAACAATAAAATAATTATAATTTTTTTTTTGGGGGGATCTCAGCTAAAAGTTCAACACCAGTCATTTACGAACGATAAAAATCAAATCAATGAAACCACAACCTTTCATTGAAAGCGTTGATGCGATCGATCAATCCTGCGTAGGTCTGTCATTTTTTGTTTATATTTTGTTCATTGTTTTTTGTATTTTTTTTTTAATTTTTTACTTGACATGCAAATGTAAGTTACTGTGTCAACAGGTGAAATTGTCGCACCAGTACATATGTATAAATAACTTCGTTTTAGTTTTATGTATACACATATACATATATATATATATATATATATATATATATATAATATTTTTTTTCATTTAAAATTACACGAAACACACATATATAGCTAAGCATGTAACGCATACGGTTCATAATACGTATTCTTAACTAAATTGCACTAAAGCGTATGCTCTTATGCCTTAATGCACACATAACTTACAGAACGAGTACAACAAGCGACACACAAGTGTTCGTTTAGACATAGCAAAGGTTGTGGTGTTCAGGATATCAGGTTTCAGAAAACCAGACAAAAACCACCGATCATCGTGTGTGCGTACCTCATGCATATGAGTCTTAACTGTTGAACTATGTGGTGGCTATAAGTGTAATATGTCGACAGTAGTGAGCACTGGGGCGCGCGCGCACACACACACACAATTGCGACGCGTGAGTGCCAGAAGCTTTTTGCGCTACTGATAAGCAGCAATCGCTTGCCACAACGAAACTGGCAGAGACTCATTGATTGGGTTAATGCGCGTCTTTTCAGTTGCGGTAATGAAACCAAATGTTTATATATATATATATATATATATATATATATACTTATATTTATATTTATATATATATATTACACGTATATGTATGTACGGATGAGCACGTACACGGCAAGTCTCGTAACAGATTCCTTGGTCGTGTGCGACACACGACATGTAAATTACCGGTTGCCAGTTATTTTATGATGATACATTTCAAGAAGTACAGACAAAAATAACGCAAAAAAAAAAAGAAAAAAATATTCGAACTCATATACAAAATACTTACTATGATTTATTGTAAACTCTCCACATGGCTCTATATCATGGATATCAGTCAACAGTGCCTGCTACGTGTTTTATGCACACAACGCAACACAAGCGAAAATGTTAAAATTTTATTATATCTTTTATGTTAATTATGATTTTTTTTTTCTTCCTTGTTTTCTTTTAATAAACACGCAGTTGTTTCCATGTACAATGTCGGACTTCGTGGCCATACTTTTGGCAGAGTGCTCAGATATCGGGTGATTGTCATCTTTTTTTAGTGACCGAATTGATCAGCCTTATGTCTCTTGTGTAAGTGCGATTGTCTTTCTGTCTGTCTGTCTGTCTGTCTGTCTGTCTGTCTGTCTGTCTGTCTACAAATCTTTTTTCTTTCTCTTCTTCATACGCACATTCATTCCTTCTCTCTTCGGTATGTAATTTTTAATGAGTTTCATTAAAGGAGAAAAGAAAAGAAAACAAAAAAAAAATAATAATAATAAAGAAAGAACTTTCATGTGAAAGTTATGCCGTAAATAATGAAATTAAAAATTTAGCTTGACACTGTTGTGCACTTTAGTAATGCTCTGTGATCCCAAAAAAACAATAACAATAACAATAACAAAAGAAAAGTATAAGGAAATAACACATAATACTATTGAGTTTATGAACATACGTCACGTGTACTTGAGACACGAACGAGAACGACGCGAACACCGCCGATTGACTGTGTTACTTGTAATTTAGCAAGTCCGCGTGACAATGATGATACTTTGAATGATCGCTTTTATTAAATTTAAGCAATTTCCCCGTTGCCTGCCTATACGCATCACTATCTCTTCCCATCATTCTATACCGAACTCTCTGCCCTCAATCTGCATTGCAATTAAAAATGTCATCATTTTTCGAGAGGTAAAATGTTGTGAAAATTGTCCATCAATTTATCGTTTAGTAAAAAAAAGAAAAAGAAAAAAAAAAAAATAAATAAAATTAAAAAGAATGCAAATTCTTTTCTCGGAATGCTTATCATAAAAAAACAATATATTCACTAAGATAAGGAAAAGCGATGCGAAACATCAAAACGCAATAATTACAACAACAACAACAACAACAACAACAACAACAACTACAAAATTAAGAAGTGAGAAAACTGCATACAGATTTAAGATAAATTTAGGTTACACTTAGGTTAACTTAATTTAGGTTATCTTGGATTACAATTTACTATTTAATTTTTTTTCTACTTTGTTTGTTTTTTTTTTTTATTTTTCGCAATCTATAGTAGTAGAAAGATCACTTCACGAATTTCAATTGAAGTGAAAATACATGTTGAGTTTGCGAAAACGGTCAAAATAGTTTATGTTGAGGAAACAATTTTCCACAACTGCATCATTATCGTAATGGCGTTTTGCTATTTTGTCATATATTTCTTGCAAAGCCGTATGAACGGTAGCAATCAGAATGACTTAATAGATTCTAAACTGAGGGAGCTCTCTTGCAAAAGGTCACCACTGTTAACTGCGCAATTCGCGCGTTCACTTTGTTCCGATATACTTTTTATTAGTCACTAGCTTTTATTTGCCTCGTTGGAAGGATTGATACACGATATGTATCCATGGTTGCAAACGGCCTAATCGATTACTCTCTCCTAACGACATTAGGAAATGAAAACGTTGTAAAAGGAATTAAAATTTCATTAGATGCGTAAAGAGTTGTATTGGTCTTGTTTGATAGTTGAAGTAAATTTTACAGAGAAAATAAAAATTCACGCATTCCGAAGTCATACGCATTTAACGAGTGTTCGTTCGGCTGTTTCGAGCTTTCATATCCTATAACAGTGGATTCATTGCCTTAATGTCTAAATCTTACCGATAGTGAAAATGAAATCGTCGTCAAGGGCTCACTACACTACTAGAGATCAAGCACACGAGGTTGATTTTCTGCCATTCGATGATTTGATATTAGAAAACACATTCTGTAGACATGATTTCTCTTCTGGAGCATAGCAAAGCTTGTCTAATACTTCACGCTCTTGGGTGCAACAATCCGACATCCAGTTTGATCATAAAACACAGATAAACACCACGAGTTGTTGCTTACTACCGTATTAATGTGTCGTCCTACTATCCGTGATAGCAAAATAAATTCAGCCACTAGTGGTGGTCGGACTCGTGAGGTGTGCAGACCAGTCTGTGGCGTGCACAAAAGCACCTTTCGCTCGCCATCAACGAATGCGCGCTTGGGAAGTGGGAGAGTCCTACAGAGGCAAACTTTTCATCACACTAGCTGTAGTTCGAGCTGTAGCTCTCGAGCCTTTCTCTCAGGGCTCATGGACATATAACAGCTTTCGAGAAACAGTTTTTGGCCCATGAAAGTCTGCCGACCCATTACAGCATCATTCGGAAATGACATTTACCTGCTAATGCAGTTAAACTTAGCTTTTGCTGCTCCAGTTTTCCGCCCTTTAGACGAATAAAGCCGTAAAACAAGAGTAGAAACTACAGCTTGATCTCTCTGAAACTTTATTCGTATTATAAAATCTTTCCAAGTACATCTATTTCCGCAGCGATAATATAGAAAACGATCAAGTGTGAGATCTTAAAAATGATGAAAAAATGTTTCATCGCTTTCCTAACAATCCAATAGCATTATGTACGCGTAGTTGGTGGTTGATGGTTGGTGGTCTAAGTTTGATGATAAGAAAAAGAGAAAAGCTCATCAAAATTTCATTTTTGTGGACATCAGCGTTGTTTTTCATTTGGCAAATAACTTTGCAAGAGTTGCAAGAGAAGCAAAAATAATGAAAAAAAAAAAAAAATAAGAAAAGAAAAGAAGAAAACATTCTAAAGCTAACAGAAGGCGATTAAATGAAAAATGTTAAAAGCATATGAAGACAAATGACAAACAATTAATCACAAATGTTGTTAAGACTGTTCCTTAGAGACAATGTTGTGCAAGGATATAATGTAAAGTAATTGTGAAATGCCGAAAATGTTCGGAAGAGAAGAAATAAAAGCATTTAAACACACAACAACAACAATAATAATAATAATAAAAAAGAAACCTTTTTTCATTAAAATTTTATATTAATCATAATGATTTATGCGGAAATTATAAACACTGTTAAAATTAAAATAATATCAGAAATGCATAAATTATCGTTAGTAGTAACTTGAATGAAAATTTTTTTTTTTTTCTTTTTTACTTATTGCATAATTACAATTTAATCATAATTGCAACAAATTAAATGTAAAATCGGTACAAACTATTATTTTAATCTTTATTTTTTTAAATCATTATGAAATTTGTTTGTTTGCTTACATCAATCTAACGATATCACCAAAGACATCATTATTGCGCCCATTGAAAATAAAAAAAAAAAAAAAAAAAAAAAGAAACGTATGTAAAGCAAGTAAAAACACTATAGTGGGTCCCCACCACCACCACCACCACCACCACCACGAAATGCTTTACACCAATGCAGGAATTATTCGTAGAACGTCTTTGCAAAATGAGTTTTCATGTGGCCAAGCGATCGAAAAATTGGTCTCATCCGAACTTTCACACTTTCAATAACGTTCATCCATGGGCCAAAGCATGCCATTCTGCCAAATTATTGACAATGATCCTCAACTTGTCTACGTACTCTCCTACAAAAAAGTTACGTAAAATAATAAAAGTGAACTCATTATGAACGAACCCATAAAAGATAAAAATATTATTTTTAATATTAAATTGCAAGACAAATTTATATTAAATTGCCAGATAACCGACAGCATTCTTATAACCATGAACTCTTTGTAAGCCCTAGTACATGAACTATTTTCCAAGTCACTCAAGCTGTGATATTCAATTTTAATGGGAGCTCTTCTGTTTGTAGATTCTCCTTCCCTATGTACGGTTGTATGTATAGGTTGTATGAATTTTATTAGACCTTGCACCCTACATCACTTGTGGTAAAGGGTATATTAAGTTTTTGCAGACCTAGACCCAGACCCAAAAGGACTTAAGATAGACCCGCCTTTTACTATGATTTCGAAACGATTTAAGCCTGTCCGTCCGTCCGCCTAATCTTAGTACATGCACTTTTCTACCACTTCTTATATAACGCTTTATTTTGAAAGCTGGTTTTAAAAGAGAAAATGGCCAAAATTTGCCCACACAAGTCACTGAGCAATAACATTTCGACATTCCAAACTGGTATGAAAAAATTTGATTCAGCTACGGGAACTTTTTGAAACCCCTCTTATATAACTGTTCCTATGAAAATCGAATCTTTACTTACATGGTAAAAATGTCTAATTTCGTATATGTGATGGTGAAAAGGGGTCCATAATAGTAAATTGACGCAAAAATCAACCTTGGACCAAGTAGGTCTATTTTTTGTACACCACTGCTTATAAGGATTCTCAGTAAACGTAAACCCTTGTATGCCAAAGCGGCCTAATCGTTAATGCTCTCTGATGAACGTTCGTTCGTGACAGTAATTTGATATAAAAATTAAGTGGACCAACTTTGAAACACGTGGATCTCTTTCTTCAATTACACTCCGTGTAAGATTTCGCAAGAAGAGCAAGCCCTTCAGAAAAAGGTTTAAGTTTTAATTTTTTTTTTTTGGTTAGCAAGTTAAGCAAAAAAGTTACCAGTAGGGAATTTGGATCACATAGGTCTACCTTTTAGGCCTTTTTTAGAGAAAGTCAAATTTCGAATCTTCTATAGCGGAAAGTGCAAGAATAATCAAATTTTTAGGAAGGAAGGAAAGCAAGTTTGCTAAATTTGGATCAGGTCATGTGATGTCTTGGGCATCCTCCAATATGCGGACTTTCCTGAAAGGTATGCATTTGCATGAAAATAGTGCTAAACGAATTGTTCAGAGCATTTAATGCTCGTTCTTGCATGACTATAATGCTCTTAATTGTTTTTTTTAGATTTTTAATGATAAAGAATTGTGTGATATGTAATATGTAGTGTGCACTATTGTAAAATAAGTATGTAAATAATTCATGCAATATGCAGTTCCGAGTCAATTCGTATAATAAAAGGTGGATCTAATTAAAATCCTTCTGAGTGCGAGGTACATCCGCACCAACTTGTTGTACCACAAGTCGTGTAGGGTATAATGAAAATCGAATTACCATCAAATCCAATCAAATTTAAATACTTTCTTTTTGTAAACGTTTCTTAATGGGTTGGGCAGAAAACTTTTCTCTTTTGCAAATTTTTTTTTTTTTTTTACTTCTGATTTCGATCATAATGTAAAAAATTTTCTTTAATCGCTTTTTACATTTAAAGCTAGTTAGGGTATAAACGATATTTCTTTTGTTCAGTTATATGAGTTAATTTAATTAAAAGATAATGCGTAATGCCTTCACAGAGAACAACTGAATATAAGAAAAGAAATTATTGCTTAACATCGGGGGGTATAAAAAGTTCTTTTAGTTTATCCCGACATTTCAGCGATAATGACTGTTACATAAATTGTATTTTCAGCACTTATCTTCAACTCGAATGCATATGCAACAACCAACAATCAAACTGGCAATCTGGTCAAATGTAATGCCAGATATGCAACACACCGTACGTTGTTTAAGGTTTATGTAAAACCAATTTAAGCTTTTGCATGGAAAAATGATAAACGATGCTTGGCGTAAAATGATTTATACGATGATCATCTAAATAAGAGCAGAAGAGGTACGCAATGACTATGTTTGCATATATTACATATGTGTAAACTTAAAATAAACTTGCTTTTCCAATACCTAAATGGATTAGGTGGGCATAGAATAGAAAAAAAAAAAAAACTTCATAATTTTCTCTCCTCTAATTTCCTATAGAATAAGCCGGAATTTTTTCATTTTCATACCCTATACAACTTGGGGTACAAATTAAGTTTTAGCGGATGTGTGCAACAACATCCGATCATCGATTCAGAATCACTTTTGAAACCACGTCCTAGATCAATTCCGTCCGTCTATCCCTCTTGTTTTCTTGTGTATAGGTTACAATTTTCGAGATATTTGGATGCATTTGCTACACTGATATGTTTCGACGAACGCATTCTCCACATAGAGCATTAAACGAAGTGGTGCAGGGCATTTAATGGCAGGCCGTATCTCACTATACTGCTTTTACTTGCTTTTGGGCTCTGCATCTTTACAGTGTCAATTGCTCTGCATAACGCTGAACCGAAATGGAAAAAACTGACCGACTGACATGTCTCTAATTTAGGAATATGTGCCTCTAAAATAGTATTATATTTACTCGTATGGATAGTGGGATGATTTGATCTGATCTCATCTTAAATCTTACTTCATTTTTAAAAACAGAAATTTGAACCTAATCTGAATACGATAAGACTTTTAAGCCTATTTGCACTTTTTACGTAAAGTTTTTCAATTATTTCACGTTGCAGTTTCAAAATTTTTATACCCTACGCCGCTTGCAGTTGCATGCAACACCCAGAAGGAGTGGAGATATTTTTTATTATACCAATCTATTCGAGAGGACTTTCCGACTCGATCTAGGCTTGTCTGTCCATCTGCCCTTCTATCTGCCTATTCGTCTTATTCTCTTTCCCTTAATCTGTAGGCCACAATTTTTGAGATATTTTGATGAAATTTCACCGGCGTGTTTTGCCCCAAGAACGAACTCTACTTAAAATTCTTTCGATCGGACCGACTTTTCCACCACTTCCCATGCAACGCTTTATTCTGAAAAGTCTTTATACGAATAATTGCGTTAAAATTAAATCTTTTCACAATATGTGATGTGCGTCAGAGTCTCACAGAGTCTCTCAAAAAGGCATCGCGAATCTTGGACAGGAAGGACCCAATCGTTGGGACAATGGAATGCATTGAAGAATTGTGGAGCAACCGCAGCATCACATTCGATCATTTCTTACGAGGCATGAACTAACACTAGCCTTATGGCGAACTTGCATTAACAAATAAATTTTTTTCTATGCTGCGAACTTCGTTTAAGAGTGTCAAGGACATTGCCGACTACTCAGGTCCGTTACTAAAATTGATTTTTTTGAGTTCTGTTATAAGGTAAAATTAATGCAATAGAAAAACAGATCGCTTTTATCCAAAAAGTATACGTAAAAAGTATACGTTTCAACTAAGGTAAAAGGTAGTACTAGTAGTAGTAGTAGTAGTAGTAGTAGTAGTAGTAGTAGTAGTAGTTAAAAGTTTTAAAAAGTGAATCATAAATTCTTTATTACATTTTACATAAATGTGCGAATTTTTCGTTCGATATAAAAGATTTCATTGGAATGCTACAATGTTTCAATACTTACCTTGCATATAATGTAAATGCAGTCGGAGTAGTTTTATAAATCTGTATATGCGGTGCCATAATGTATGTGAAGACGAATAATATCTTACGATATATGAATAAAACTTGTATTTATTGCCACTTACCTAATAAAACTGCACGGGTTTCGGAAGCAAGCAGCAATAATATCTGATGCATGCACGTATGCACATATACACACGCATTTCGATCTCATGATTGGAAGTATGCAAATCCAGCAATGAAATGAATATTTATGGGAAATAAAAATATAAAAATTCATTTCAAAAAACATAATCAAAATCATACTTCATCTTATTGATAGCCTTAAGAAAAAAAAGTATTGTTAAGCGGTTTATAAGTTATCAATACTCAAAGCAATAAAAAGAAAAAAAAATACAAAAATGATATAAATAGACTTAGACTCGGGTAGTCTATCGAACGCGTCAATGTCCGGTATTCTTAGTACGGTGTACGATTGTCAAAATCTACTCTTCTAACAATCACTTCTCTTTATTCTGAGATTTCGTGATTGTGAGCGATACTTCACCACATCACAAAATCGTATTTAATCGTATGCAAAAGAAACTCCGATTATTTTCCTTTGTTTTGAAAATTGCAAATGCAGTCCCGCTAAGGCAAGTGTAACTTATGTACTATTGGCCGGAATGTGAGGAAAATCTGATACATTGCGATTGAAGGTTGGTTCCATTCAAGAATCATACGGGTCAGACCGGGGACTTATTGATTGACTGATTTGATTTGCAAGCAATAAAATGTGTGACAAGCATGCGGTGCCCTTCTGATCTATGCAATATTCACACCTTACTAAACTCCTTTCTTTATGTCGAATCTTTTTGGATACTAAACGAAGTGCTATTTCCTTCTTTTTCGATACACGAATGCGTAAAGAAAAAGTAAGCAGGAAAATGTCACTACCGAAATGGATCAGTATTTCGTCATTCCGATTGTAATCCTTTGAAGTATACATTCCGAGGCATAGCCGCATAGCTGACGAGGGCCGCGACTACCAAGTCGCTGTTTGCGGTTTCAAATCCCAGTGCGATAGAGCACATTTGCTCGTTCCCTTAGTCGGCAGAGGCATAGCACTTACCGATTAGGCACATACCCACTCGCCTGCCTGCGGTCACTTTCCCTCTATCTTGTTCTCTTTCCCCACTTCTCTCTGACCATCACCATGTCGCCCCCCTTTGTAATGAGTCATAAGAAATAATACCCATGTCGCCATGGGTACCCATAATACCCATAATAACCATGTCGCGACTTTCCCTTTCTGATGAGTCATAAGAAATAATAAAAAATAACAATCAGATTTTCAGCCATGTCCGTCTGTACAGTCTGTTCTTTTTCAATGTCACAAGAATTGAGAAACAAAGTTGGAAATGTTGACAATTTTCACAGATCACAAAAATTGACGCGTCCCTAGAGGAATACAGGAAATTTCAATTCAATTCCTCAACTCGTCAATAATCTGTAACGGTTAGAGTGCTGCCATAGCATCTACGAAATTCATCTCGTGGCGACTTTCTTCACTTTCGTTTAATTAGAAATATGGAGAGCATAAAACGAGCAATTCTAGCCTACTGTTCTATTTCTGCATATGTGTATGTGGACAATACAAAAACTGATAAATCCTAACCTATTCCGTCTCTCTTCATCTAATTAATGGCCAAATTCTTTAGTGCGATTAGGTTCTCGACATGGTATCGAATTGCAAACGAGGCTCTCATCTGTATACGTAAAAATCTCTCTTTTAATCTTGTGTTAAGCCAGTGTCGACCTTTACGACGATTGTTGACACGGTCGGGCGGTTGATACATTTAGTGCCCGCTAAGCGATAATTTACCGTTAAATCTTTCATTCAACCTCTTAATCCGGCCCTTCGGAGTTTTTGTCGGTTGCCGTCACAGCTTCGATTACAAAAACTTGTTACGCAATGTAAGGATGCCATCAGTTAGTTAAGCCATCTTAAGTTAACCTGCGTCAGCCTGTCAAATTGTCCACTGTCAACTATATTCCAAGAATCATTCTTCAAATATTACATACACATACACTAATACTTTTTTGCTATTTTGTGAACAGCGTACTCTCTCTTTAGTGCGTGCATCAGTCAATTAAATATCGTACCTGTTCAGCGGTAATGTTATTTATCGGCAAAGAACTGAATACATGGCAGAGTACATTCATTCTTGTATGTACGTACATATATTATATGCATATGTATTGTATATAATAATTCGAAATTTGCCTTCAAATCAAATTAAAGAGAACGTAACAAGAAAAATTATTTGTTTATGTCTTTCTTTCGCAGTTGGATGAATTCTTTTTAATATTACTTAAGATGTTTGCGTAATAATGTTCAACATTTTGCTAAGCGTATGTTAAGTAGGTGTCATTTACAAAAATTAACTCGCAACGACACTCGTGCCACTCAATTCAACATACGGTAGATGTGAAGGAAAGAAAATTAACCGCAATTTTTTTTTTTTTCTTTTGTTTGTTTTTTTTTTTTTTGTTTTTTTGTTTTTCCTTTTTATTGCATTACATTATAAACGCTTTTTTTTCGGTTGACAATGACAATTGAAGACAAAGCGTTGACAATTTCATGATAAATTTTTAAATTTAAATGTCAACCAATGTTGAGCTTCTGACCAATTATCTTGATTGACATTTTATATTGGTTTAATAAAATTAAAGTAAGCGAAAGAAAAAAAAAAAACAAAAATAAATAAATAAATAAACAAATAAATAAAATAAACCAAAATAAATAAGCGAATAACAAGAAAAGTCTTACTTGCTTCGCATTGCTCTGTAATGTGTACATATATATATATGTACATATTTAAAAAATAAAAGATTAACGAAGGAATTTTCAACCAATTAGAGTTTCAAGTCGGTAGTTAAAAGGATTTTTGTTTAGCATTATACTTAAGTGTTAATTATAGTGAATTGTATAAAATGGAAGAAAAAAATTGCAATTATTTCAAAATAAATTAAATCAAAAATAGGTCAATAGTCAAAAAAAAAAAATAAAAAAATAAAAAAATCAATAAGTAAATAAAATAAAACGATAGCAGTTAAGTTGTTCCCCACTAAACTCTAAGGTGGTCTATAAGGTCTTTATTATCGCAATATTTACGGTGTAATTTTTTTTTTTTTTTCCAAATTATCGCATTAACGTTCTTTCTCTGTAGTCACACCATCAATACTTTTTTATTGCTTTCTTTTCTTCCTCTAGTCACAGCTCTATTTGCTACTCGTAACATATTTGAACGAAAAAAAGACAACGAAAAAAAAAAAAAGAAAAAAATATGATAACAAAAAATATCGCATTTCGCAGATCAAGTCGAATCTTCTAACACACTTTCAGTCCAAGCATAATTCTTTTCTGAAAATATGTTCAGATTTGTCTTGGGACGAGCTTTGGCTGGTTTGAAAAAAAAAAAAAAAAAAACTATTTTGAAACATAGAACTGAACTGAGTAGAATCGAATCGAATCGTGTAAAATCGTACATACAGTCGAACATAAATGACTGAAAACGAGTGCAAACGAACGGAATCGAAAAGAATCAAAGTGAGTCGCATAAAATCGAATCGAATAGATTCGAACATAATCGATTAAAACAGTGGATGATAAATATTTTAAATGTTATCGAAAGATTTGATTGTGTGAACTAGTTTTCTGCCGCGGAACCCGAGTCTATCTAAACTTTTAGAACTCAACTGAAACTACGTTGCAAATATCGAAGAGTCTATCAACTGAATTGATTCTATTTCCCGAAATGCATATGAAAATCGATTCAGAGTCTTATCGGCTGATCACATGCTTACCACTGCTCCGCAGTAGATATTGTTCAATGACTTTCGAATGATGCAAACGAAATAAAAAAGTCACTGGATCGTGAACTGCTTTGCCAAAAAAAAAAAAAAAAAAAAAAAAAAAAGGAAACAACCATTCGACACATCAAAAAAACAGAGAATATTAACACATTCAATCATTCATTCCTTTGAATTTTTTCTTTTCCCTGATATCTAACGTCTTGCATGTCAGTTTATTGATAAATTGAAAGAGAGGAAAAAAAAAAACTCACAAAAAAAAAAAGAAAATAAAAAAAGATTAAGAAGAATATTATCGGAAATGACCACAAATGTGCGTGTTTGTGTGAATAATAGTATATATGAGGACGCCATATAATCATATATATATCTATATATACATTGAGTCTTCCACATTTGACAGACTTAAGCAAACACTTAATGGTTATGGCTTAATTAAAAGGATATTCGTGTAAATAGTTATCACATTCAGATTGAGTTGAGTTTAGAAGAGGTTTTCGTAATTAATACATTTATTCGATTGGTTAGATTTCCTAACTCATAATCTTAAAGACTTAATGTTCTCTTTTCAAAATCGTTTGTTGTTCATAATGACTGCCTTATTCACGCTTATTATATACGCATTTTTATATCCAGAAGTAAAAAAAATTATTT
The DNA here is from genome assembly GCA_000688735.1 of Glossina austeni. Lineage (NCBI taxonomy): Eukaryota > Metazoa > Arthropoda > Insecta > Diptera > Glossinidae > Glossina > Glossina austeni. Next base: position 2,944,487 of record KK502401.1, read on the forward strand.
CCTAGCAAGAGAAACTTTTTTTTTTTTTTTTGTCGATAACTTATAATATTTTGCCATACAGCTTGTTAATCAGCATTTTATAATTTTTTTTTTCGTCCGAAAATATGATTAACATTTCATAAAATTACCAAAAATACTTTTGCATTGAAGTTTTGCTTTTTTATTTTATATTCGCGTAGGCAAAGGATCCCGACTAACAACAACTATGGCCGCGAGTTCAAATTTCAAGTGCAAGACATATGGACAATAAATAAATAGAAAAATGTGAACAAACAAAAAAATTGAACATTTGTAGGTCCCAGTTGATTGAGAAGATCCGATATTAGAAGCTAGTACCATATAAAAGGACAAATCAACAGCTATGGCTTCACTTTTACAAACACCTACACATTTTTGCTGGGCTCGTAAATGAACGTAACAACCGCATAATATTGAGAGCAGCTGCAACAGCATAATCCTGAGAGCATCTCTTTAATTTACTTGAGGCTTGTTCGTTATGGGAATAAATCAGACAAATCACTCCACGAGCTCCATGAGGGCCATGCACCACCACCCGTAGATTCGAGAAAGAGTCATTAATCTCTCTGACGCACTTATGTTCGGACCTGGTAAGTTTTTCTTCTCTTGCTGAATGGTAACACTAGCATACAATAGTTGTCTGGGGTGGGATAAAAACCATTCGTCGCACTTCTTCTCGTCCTACTACTAAGACAAACAATAAAGTGATGCTTATGTCAGATGGCGTCCTAAAAAGTCCATAGGCCTTTAGCACACTATACCAAGCCTTTAGTTCATTTCTTTAGTTATTTGCGTGTTTGCTCCTTTAAATCTCTAATTGAATTTTAATGATTGTCCGGCGTCCAGCAAAACGCGTCCAAACAAAAGGACAGACATAAACACATTGAATAGGAAAATTATCGTCAGTCAATCAAAAATTGATGAGATATCTGCTCCTTACTTCTGCTCTGCCTTCTGTCCTGTAGCTTACAAATATATTTGTAAGGAGTTCCAGCCGATTTTCGTATTATTCTAAAGCTTTATATTTTTTTTGTTTTTTTTTTTTTTCAATCACTTAGGGGATGTCCCTTATTCGGATAACGGATTGGTGGTCCGAAAGGAAAAGGAAGGAGAAGGCCGCAGCTTAATGGATGTGTGCGTAATCGACAAGCACTCACTACAGCTATGACCAAAGTAAACTCTATCGCACTTAGCCTAACACGCGAACACTAACTTGACGATCGCCATTCTTATCTACTCGCCTACTCGTGCGGATCATTTGACATGGGAACGTATGCGACACACTCTCGATTGTGTATTTGATTTGGAGGAGCTTCATGACAAGTGACATATGAACTGACAGACGGAGCCGCATACGAATGTAGTAAAATGTGAACTTAGAACCCCCGAGCTAATATAGCGTGTGCATCACTCAATAAGGTCGTAGGACAACATATCGATGTCGCCGCTATTAAAAAATCCACATGATTGCCAAGTAGTATCAATCTTCAAAGGGACTTTAGCGCAACTTCATGATATTGCAACCGTGAGTTTTTACTCACAATAATTTTTTCATTTTCCAAATATGTCGTTACCTTATGAACTTATTGAGTGTTCACTTTGACTAGTATATTAGAGCGTTGTATACATTCTTGTTGTAGTGTTTATTGCTAACGAGCTAACGAACATTTAATTACGAATATATTTATATATCAGGAATTTTAACAAGAATTTGTCCTGATTAAGAATATTTTACTTACGCTTTATTGGCTGGTCCCTTTGTCTGTATACTTCTTTTATCCGGTCAGCTAGCTGTCCATGGTCGTTGCACAAAAACTTTCTTTCATTTCGAAGTGAATGTCCTTGAAAATTAAATTCTGTACAAAATCAAAGGAAAACAAAGTTAATGATTCCTTGCAGATCAACTTGAAACAAGTTAGGGACCGAAACTGAAAGTGCGTTTAAATTTTGCAATAAAAACTCTCATTACAGTATTCATTAAAAACAGATGTCAAGTGTTTTTTTTTTTCTTTTTTTTTCCTTTTTTTTTGCATAAATTCCATATCGAAAAAAATGTCCTGTTTCAACCACTAACTGTATCAAGAAAAACATCTTAAGATGAAATTCTTGTTTCTTTGCACTTTTTTTTTTATAGACATATTTTTTTATTATTTTTTTTTTCTGTTTTTTTTTTTATTTTTTTTATTTTTTTTATTTTTTTTTTTTTATTAAGTTGATTTCATTTTCCACGTTATGCTTCTTCAACTTGTCATTTACTTACTTATTTAATTACGTCCAAAAAAGAAATACCCAGCAAGTTATCAAGCGAGGAATATTATTATGTTTCGTTACGCTTGTACAATGTTTATATATTCTTGATGTGTTTTATTTGTTTTGCTTTGTTGTGTGTTGAAAATACTTGAATATTTTTTCAACACTGACTGCGGCGTGTCATCATAATGATGAGCGTATATATTTATGGTTCGTAACGTAGAGAAGATGCTGGTGACTTGTGCACCAAACACTCTATATATATATATATACTCTATATATGTATATATATATATATATATATACATATATATATGTATGATATCAATTATTAATTGCAATGTCAGGCATGTGATGATGGTATACTTATACTCAACTCCATATATATATACATTTGTTATTATTTTGTTGTTGTTATTATTTTTGAAATTTTTATTGATATGCATTATTACGGTTGTTGTTATTAGGGTCTTATGTTTATACAACGCGTCCATGTAATTAAGCCCAGGTTTTGTAGCTTCCCTCAATGCGGTAGTTGTACAATCAACAAAATATGAGCAATAATCTCTTTCTCTTTCTCTTTCTTTATATAGAGGTTTTATTCCCTTTTTCTTTTTCTTTTTCTTTTTTTTTTGTTGTTTTTTTCTCCTTCTCTACCCTAAATTAGGGCACGCTTTTGCGGTTTTATTCGTGCAAATTGTGTGCCGTTGTGTTATGCGGTAGCGAATAGGTGCACAATTTCTGCTGTCAGATATATAACATGACACACTTACTGGACTTGATGATGCATTACGTTAATTGAAAGCATAAGCCAAAGGAAAATATTATCACTAAAATGAATTTAAAATTTCAAGCGATTACTATATAACTGAAAAGAGCAAAAGATATTTACAATTAATTCAAATGCTATTACGCTTTAAACGCAGAATCCATCATTAAAAGGACATCATGCGCATTACTTTCTAAACATATTTTCTTAAATGCGAGCCCCTACGCTTGAATGCAGCGAAATAAGTAATTTCTCTAATAAATCGTCTTTAGAGAGCTATTTGAAAAACAATTCGCCTGGCAAGTCTGCATGATTGCCGTAAGACTTGTCAAAAATACCAAAAGTACATTTTTTTAATGTGACCGATCATTCGGGAGATGTCGTCTCTACGTGCAGCATGGTAATCGTCAAAAAGAGATTGTAAAGGAGACCTCAGCACTTACTATAGATGCCACTAAGTGTGGCCATTAGAGGCCGCGAACACCGGCTTGGTACTCGTGGCTTTAGTCTTGCTGTCTCTTCACAATATCTTGGCAGGCGATGTCGCTTCTAGGTTAATTTAGTGAGGTAAGAAAATTGAAAAGGCGTCATATACTGGATCTTCCAGTTAAGTATGTGTAGCTTGTTTTTATTTCGATATTGTTCCCAATGGTGGACAAGAGTTTTACGTGTGGGCCGGCTTACCTCATGGCGGCCGATCACACTTGTGTTAATTTGATAAACGATAACTGATGCCTTCCATCCAAGAGTATGATACTACTCTACTATCCCTGAGATTCCAAAGTAAAAAAGTGGGTATAAGCCATTAGTCAGCACCGAGGCTTAACTGTTACCGCATTATTTGATGCCCCAACCAAACTTTTCGGTAACCACAGCTTCCACGCTACTCCCCGAAGAGCCGTGTCCAGCATTCCGGCAAGAAGGCATTGGTCCCGGTAATGTGATGAGAAGTGAATCATCATATCTAGAGCAATCCTACCGTCGGACAACAAGAACCTCGTAGGCAGTCACAGCTTAATAGCTTGCCGTTCATACGACTTACTTGCTTACATACTGTACTGCTGTGTGTGCTGAAGATGCTCTTGCATTCGGAGCTTTCCCGGAAGACCAGGAGGAAGTAATACCTCCGAGAACGTCATCGTGCAACACGAATACAACTGTGTCACAACACTCTGGTGCTTCGCAGTACCACCAGAGCTTGAGTAGATTTGATGGCCTACATGATAGAGAACCGGATGGTAGAAGGTACTCCTCTTAGTCTTCCAAGAGAAAAACTTGTTGACAAATTGTAGGTAGTAAACTTCAAACCCTCAAACAGCTTTAGGTTTATAGAGGACGCCACAAAAAGGTGATGTTTTCGATATGGCGTATGGTCCTCCTAAGATTTTCGTAGTTTCCTCTCCCGCCAGTGGTGGACAGAGAACGTTTAACGTCTGCAGCTGCCTTGAGAGCTTCAGCAAATGAAACACACGAGGTTATCGGGTAATTTGCAAGTGACTTTCCGTAACCCCCTGCGTGCAAGACAATCGTGCATGAGAGAGGGCCTGTTCCAAGACTGAAGTATCAAATGTGAAAGTTTGGTGCCAAGCTTCCTCTCTGGGTAAGGCGAGGCGCATCATACACATCTAATTATTTAATGTCCCCGCGCTTGGCGATAACCACAACCAACACGAACTTTCCCCGAAGGTTCGCCCCCAGCAACCAAACCGCACAAGACCTTCCCACCGAAGTAACTTGCAGCACCATCTCTTCTGTTTAGAAATCACGAAGCACATGTGGTATTAGAGTGGGAGGGAGGAGAAGAAAGCTGATGATCGTGGACCCCATAGTTTTTATCTTATAGTGCTTTAGCATTACCGGCGTACTACACGGATCATAGTTACGGGCGCACTCTTGAAAGCCATCCAGCGAATACTCCTTTGGGCTTTAATGTACAAGAAGCACATATGAACTCAACATACACCGGCTGCCAACTGACACTACGAACTTCTTTGGCTCCCTCAACAATTCGCAAACACAGGCCTGTTTGTTAAATATTGGGCCACCATTCTAATTGAATTCTTAGTTGCGAAGTCTGCAAGCAGACGACTCCTGACACTTTTGATGACTTCTCCAAGCTGGGATTCCCGTCGATCCCGCGATCCCAGTGGTAAATAGAAATCTCAATTTATTTTTTTCATTTTGTCATAATATGTTCGTCTCCTCAGACGGATATCTGATCTGCATTTTACGCCGTAGAGACGGAAGTAAATTTTCAGATTTAATTTGAAATTTAAATGCATCCGATGTATTGTGCATTAATCTCAGCTGCTACTTTTTAGTTAAAGAATTTTATACGTTTTAAACATTTTTTTTATATATTTTTATATATTTTTTTTTTTTGTTTTTTTTTATTAGTGGCCATCATCAACACAAGAAACAAGAAAGCGACGTAGCAAACCGGGCTTTGCCTGGTAATTGAAAATTGCTTTTAATTTATGTTAATTTTTAGTAATTATCGTAAACACTCCATACAAGTAACACCACGCTACTAGTGATCCTTAACATAGTTTATGTACCCATTACAAGAAAACAAGGACGCAGAGGTTATTATTCATTTTAATGCTGTTTACGTTGTTAATGAGAATTGTGTTATGTGTTATGGTTATAAACGGCAACATAGTTTAGGACGAAGGTGTGCTTGATGAACACTTTCTGTTTTCCTAAAGCTTTTAAGCCCCCATACATATACATATACATATATATGTATGTATATACCTCACTTAACTATTTCAATTTATTGTATTTGCGTGTGTGTGTGTGTATATATATATATATATATATATATATATATATGTGTTGTTCTCTCTAAAATCAATTAAGTGTTTGTTTTTTTTCTTTTTCTTTTTCGTTTACAGTTTTTAATTTACTATATATTTTAAATATATAGGAAATTAAGTATTTGTGAATACGTGTTTGCAGATTTCATATCCTATTAACGTGAGAGCTTAGCTTTTGTTTAAGTGGTTTTTTTAAAGGAAGTCTGCGCATTAATTAATTCTGAATGTTTACTTTATAAGAAACTTAATTAAATCATAATTAAACACATTTTTATTTTTCTTTTTTGTTTTTTGTTTTTTTTTTTTTTTTTTTTATAATTGAATCTATTTACCAACAACAACCGATAAGTCTGGCCATTTTTAACAGCCCGCTTAATCCCAATCAACTGTAAACAGTAATCACCACGGAGACCTTTCAAAAGCTCATAAACAATGCAAACAATACAAGAAGAACGACCACCTCCTACTTTATCGTCAGTCAGCAGTCTCACTGTAAACTGTAATTATTGAGAACACCCGCTGTTGTTTTAATACAACTTGAACTTGTTCGTTGAAAATTATAAAAGAAAAAAAAGGAAAAAAAAAAAAAAAAAACAGCAGAAAATCCTGTAAATTGCTAAGCTACCGATACTCATGATGCTAATGATGAAGATCATCATAATAATAATGATGATCATAATGATTGTTATAACGATGATAATCGTCATGACCCGAGCATTACAGTGGGAGTTTACATGCCCTTGTTATTGTTGTTCTTGTTATTGTTTTACGCACATCAGTAGGGAGCCTCTCGTTTCATAACTTTTAATCACACGTGTTGACAGGCGAAAATAATGTGAGATTTACTTAATATTTAAACCTACATAAGTGTAAACGGTTTTTCTTTCGGTATTAACATCATCAACAAAAATTAAAACCAAAAAGGAAAAATAAAATGAAATTTTTTTTTTTTTTTATTAGCATAGTTCTTGTTGTTGTTGTTGTTGATGCTGCTGCTGCTGCTTCTTTTTCTTTTTCTTCTCGCTTGCGGATTGAATGAATGTTAAGAGTTATGATAAATTGCAGTTAAATGTTAAATGAGGTTAAGTGGTTTGAAAAGGTTGTATGCATGTGTAAATAATTTAAAATTTATTATTTTTACATAAAGTGCAAAATGTAGAAAATTTTTTGATAAAGCAATAAAAAGACTAAAAATTTTATAAAATAAATACATTTCGATGCTTTAATTGAGCTTGACGTTGATCATACACTCCAAACAAGAACTTAATAATGAAAGCAACAACAATTTCACTTTTACGATATCATTTTAGAAAGTAATTTGCATTTCATTTCAATTTAGTTTTTTTGTTATACGCACCACAGTAAGATCGAAATAAACTCAATTTTGTTCTATTCCAAAATATATGCAACACACAAAGGGAAGCTTCAGAGATCGTATAAAACATATATATATATATGTATATATATATTCTTGATCAGCTTGAAATTCTGAACATATTTGGCTATGTCTGTCCCTCTGTATGCCTGCGTGGTGTACTCTCCTGGTCGCAAAAATGCGGATATCGACTTGAAATTTGGTCGAAACATTGGAAGTTTTTGCGCTCAGGATGGTATTGAAAATGGGCCAAATCGGCCTGGAGCGGAAGCGCGCAGTGTAGCGCAAATTGAGCGCAACTCCGTTTTTTTGCCAAAAATCTGTGGATTTTTGCTCGTTACTCGAAAATAGTAAAGGTTAGAAGACTGAAGTTTTCCACATTTACCTGGCGAAGCACTCCACTCCTTCCCATCCGCATTGCCCTCACTGTTACACACACAGTTACTGATCAAATTTTTTTTTTTTTTTTTTTTTTGCTTTTTTGAGGTTTTATGCTTATTCGTTATAAGGCAAACAAGACCGAATGTTTAAAACTATTTTGGATACTCCTTAAGTGAAGATATATTATCTGGGGTTCATCATGGGTTCATTTTAAAATGGATATGAAAGACGCTGCGATTGCTTTTTTTTTAACCATTCCAGCAATATGGGTATCAAATGAAGGAACTTGGAGAGTAGAATGCGAAAAACATAGTGGTGGGCATGCGAGACTCTGTCCCCGCCAAATATAACTTTTTTACTTGTCTTTTTTTCTCACAATTTCATCCTTTTGTTATTCAGAGCAATATTCAGATATTCAGAGCAACGAAGTTGAACATATTCCTAAGTACGCGGTTATGAAACCGTTATGATACGAGCAGTTATTTCTATTTAACTATGTGACGCCAAATCAACCCTTAATCAGACTTCTTTCAGGCATGTCTCGATTTAGGTAGTGATTGCTCATTTTTGTGACAAAGTTTTTACCATTGAATCTATATTTCGTTGGCTGATTACTGATACCAACCGGATATGGACGTAACAAACGGTAAAGGGATATCAGCTGCAGTAAATTATTTTTCGCATTCGTTAAAGCGGTTATCAGTTCTTTTCCGCTCTTAGCCTTGTGTAAGGGATTTCATTTTCTGCGCTCATGTCCACAACATCAAAAGCTGATGAGATTCCTCTACATTACCGAACACGAAAGGAAAAACGATGTTAGTTATTGTTCTTCTTATGCGATAAGCGACAACACTACAACTACTACATTCCCTTGTCGCTGCAATTTACCCTATTTACCAGATCCCATTCCCGTACTTTGTGGCAATCTCTTCTAAGCGTATCACTGCTGCATTATGCAGCATGACGTCACCGATCAAAATGCAATGTCTGAACTATGTATTCCCTAAGACTTCGGAAGAAACGAACGTGTTCCTCAGGTTTTATAGAAAGCATTGAATTTCAACCACAGAAAACTTATTGACTCACGCAATGCTTTGTAATTTATTTGTCCGGGCGTCGCCGAGAAAAACCAAGAAGATAGAAAGAACAGAACTTCTTACTACTCCTGCCGAAGACGTTACATTCATCTATTACGAGACTGCTCTAAAAACTACTTTTTTTTAGAAAAAACACTAAAAACTTATTCGAGTGCCTCTCTAATACCATTTAGTTCATTACATTATAGAAAACAAAACGTGTGACAGCAGATTCTAGTGTAAGCGGCTTAGCTGAATACTTTCGAATAAGTTTCTTGTGGAATAATAACCTTTCGGCCAACAGAAATATTTTTGTTACCGGCCAAAGAATTTTGCAGAACGTGTGTGAAATTTCATAAGGATTCATATGGAAATGGAAGACCATCTGTCCTTTCTATTTGCACATTGCGAGTAAGTGGAAAAGGAGGGCAAGTTTCTAAAGCGATGTTTATGACACTGGCGTTTGATGGAGTCGGGAAAGAAGAGAAAACCAGACTACATCCAGCAGTGGATAAAACTCACAAAGCTAAAGCAAATCACAATAACATACTATGCGAAGTAACCTTCTAAGAGGTAAAGATAAGGAAAGTCAAGAAAGAGATTTTCATTTTAATTAAATCCTTTAACGAGGCGTTAGCTTAACGAAACGTTAAGTCTCCATTATGTTGTAAGCCAGCAAAAATATGTTTGTAACGTGCTTGCAAACTGATCGGAACTATTTTTAAACCCAGCACGAAAGTGATCCTAGAAAATTATTCGTAACAGTTTTTCCGAAATAGATTCATGGGATCAAAAGTGCCGATATTTTTCGAGATCTGCTTCGATTTGCTCACGCCCACTTTCTCAAATGATCAAGAAAAGTTTATGCCAAATTTCGAAATTCTACCTTCATTTCTTCGACAAAGAAACGGGATCAACGGGATTACCTGAGTCGGTAGCTCTAGCGTTACGAAAATCTCTGTATACGGACTTCATGTTTGCGCATCGTTTAATAACATATTTTATAACATTAGATCTCGTATTGAAACATGAAAAGATTGTCCATACATATGCACGACAACAACAACAACAAACGAAAACCGTTCGTTAATAAAAATATTGAAAATGTCACCAAACTTTGAGTTTCACTTTATTTTTAAAAACACTCCGTTTCTATTGGCGTACATCTTATTTGTAAAGAACGTCGGTGCACTAAATAAGATACTCTTGGCATTTTGTTCGTCTTAAAGATTTGTTTTGAGTTCTGATCAACTCATTGCCTTCAATGTCTTTTAAGAAATACTTATAATTATTATATCATGAGAACAAATTTGTTAACAAAAATTGAAGGCCGCTGCTAAATAATTTCTTAGAGTTCAAGAAGTCCATGACTTGCGTCCCATTCAGTTTTACAGAAAACATATATCTGGACTACGTTTATATGTATATATACTCGGCCAAAATTAGAGTAAATTTCTTATCCCCCTCGAACTCATGCAGCGAAAGACTCAGATGCTCAGGGGCGATGAAAGTGTATCCAGAACTCTCGACATCCTTGAGCATAGGCGTAGTGCGGGCTGTGTTGCGCTTAGGGCAGATAGGTCTTCTACGGGGATAAAACAGATATGTCCACCAATTAAATCCTTCTACAGAAGTACACGTCTGTCCCGCCGTGCGCATCCACTCGTCCTGGAATTCCCTGTATACGCCACAATACACTCGCCGTTTCTTAGCCGTACTACCCGAGTTTGGAACTACATATAACGCAAGCCAGGTAAGCTTTTAACAGCAACGCTAAAACTGCAATATGTTAAAAACAAAATCTTTGAGGATGACAATGCTCGGCCAAATGAACGTTTTTCAGCAGTTAACTGAGACCTGCCGCCTTATGTCTCCATCTCGGCTTCTGCCTTTCGTCAAAAACGCGCAAAGCTCCAAAAAAATCAAAGAAAAGTAGCAACCAATCGACATTACGTCGACGTGAACCGCTTTATAATCGATTATAAACGATTTGAGTAGAAGTCTGTCTTACTAGTGCAGTTAGCTACTGTTGTGTGGCAATCCGTACTGTGATCTGAAAGATTTATTATACTCACCCAACAAGCCCCTAGTTCTCCAACTTTGGGATTCTTATAAATCTTGCCGTCTTCGTTGGTTCGGCGCATCATTCAATGTCCGGCGTTGCAAAGTGTACGTGAACACCTTGTGTCTGATTCTGACCGTTTCGCCCGCCTCTCGGCAAACTGTGCATAAATTGTTATCACTTTATACCTACAGTTGATACGTGGAGCAGACGATGATCAAACATAGGTCCTTCCTTCCGCATGATTTTATAACCATTTTCGCTTGTGGTTGTCCAGCGATTTACTTCCACTGGCAATCCGATTCTTTCTGCGCCTATTGCGATATCAGTTTATTAATACACCTTTTGGCTTACGACTGTACTAAAGAAAATTATCAATCCATTCGTAATTCGTTCAAGTAAGCATCGATTTCTTAATTGAACCCATATTTGTTCTCGTCAGGACGGTCTCTATAGATTATTGTTTGACTTTGCTAACTAGCGTTATTAGTGGTAGACAAACGACTACCAGATAGCTATATAAAGTTTGACACACATGTTTCATTAGGCCATCTGAGGCTTCTGAGGTTTTACTAAAAATGACTGATGAAATGGTCAATAAGACGGTGATGGTAACCGTCTTTCTCGTTGCTCTTAGACTTTATTTTATTAAGTTTTCACAAAAAACTTAATCCAAAGTGATTGGCATAGAATCTAAAGATTAATATGTTTCTTTCGCTGAAGCGTAGTCCTTAAGCATGTGTCACTGATTTGTTTTATCTAAAAAGAAAAGTAACAAAAAAAACATTTCTATACATGGTTGAGTTTAACAAAAAAAAAAAAAAAAAAATAAAAATAAATTAAAATGAAAACAAAACTAACGTAAGCAGCATTATCTGCGATGAACTTTAAATTTCTAAAAACTTAAATAAAAAAATTTGAATTTCGCACTAAAATCTTTTAAACAGAAAAAAAAAAAAGAAAGAAAAAAATTAAGAGCAAGAAATTACGCAAAAACTCGAACGGATGCGTAACAGAATCAACCGCAAAATCCTAAAAATCAGATAATCAGGTATTGTTAATGTGAGCTCTTTTGTATGCATGTATGTATGTATGTATGTATGTAAACAAAATACCACTAATAATAGGCTTAAGAGTAGAAGTAATCGGCTGCCCAGTCAACGTTAACATTCTGATTAGAGCGTGCTACACTTTCAAAGCAAATCCATTTATTTGGTAGGCTTCTGAAGGGGCAGATCTTTGAAAATGTGAAAATTTCTATAATTTGGAATACAAAAATAAATAAATAAATAAATAAATATAAGCCAGAAAACAACATATATGCAGGAAAAGCAAAAGACATAAACGTTCCTATAGCGGCCAAGCAGAATATTTTGCATTGAAATCTAAAGTTCAAAGCAATTTACTGAAACTGAATGCAAATTGATGGCCTCGTTTAGCTGAGTTTGTTTGCATAGCTCCCGTTGAAACCCAAAATTAACAACACGTCTGCCAAGGTGGTTAAGTTAATGTAGCGCTCATTGCACCTCGTTGCCCAAAATATAAAAACTGCAATAATAATATGTATAAACATATAGCGCTTTATTATTTACTTTTGCGCAAGGATACGTTAAAAATATATGTAAATAATATGTGGCGGACCATCATCAGTGGCAAATATGTATGCGTTAAAGTAATATTGAATTCCCACCGACAACCGCAGCATCAGCTATAGAAAGAATAATGTGAACAACCTAAATGCCCGCATCTTCATCTTCATCGTCCTCATCAACGTCATCATCATCATCATCATCATCATCATCATCATCATCATCACCATCACATCATCATCAGCAACAACAATAACAACAAGAGTAACAGCAATAACAACACCAAAGCGTCTTGTTATAGTGCTAATAGTAGCAAGTGTTGTTTTAGCCACTTGTGGCGTCAACTTTTGCATCTTCAATGGTTGATTATACACCACATAGCTTGTTTGTTACCCAATCGGTTTTTGGGCTCGGACGCTGCTATTATTCATATACATATGTATATATGTTATGTTCCTGCGATTCGGTTGCGAGTTGGACCGGTGTTTAGCAGTTCATTAAAAAAATTTGTGTTATTTAAAAACAAACACGAAATTAACTTTCGCCCTTGTTTGTTTTTAAAAAAACTTGCTGACACGCCCACATGTGATGCTTGCCAAAATGTTATTGCAGATATAAATCATATCATAACATTGGCAGTGTAAATACATTACATCTACTACCGCTCGTCTTTAATGCGTACACACTTATCTCTTTACTTGTATATGTGCGTGAATATCTGTCCAAAATTGCACTATTATATCTTGTTGCTTTTCTTCTTTCTCTTTCTCTTCTTTTTTTTTTTTTTTTTTTTTTTTTTTTTTTTTTTGTTATTTAGTCCTAAGAAGTACAGCGAAGCACTTATCGTTCACTTATCACTGATCACAATTTGGAAAACATTAAAGTTATGATTTAAAGTTTATTCTACTTTTCCGTAAAATATTTGCAGTCCCTTTGATATAATCCTTGTTAACAAGGCTGCGAATTTTCCAATAGAAAAAATAAAAACGAAACGTTAAAATTCGTCTCAGCGGCTATACTTCATCATTCCCTTTATCTCGGTTATTATTTGGATAACACTTAGCGAGACAACGAAATTTTTACATACTCTATGGTAGGCTTTCTAAAAGTGATAATATACAAGTTTACATACATATACTATAAAAACAATATATAAACGAAAAATTAAAAATGTAAGAAAAAAAATGAACGCGTTAAGAGATCTTCTATCATAATAGTTTTCCTTTTTACTTGATTCGTTTCAGCTTAAATGAAAAAATTTTATAAATCTCAGCCTAAAGATATGCAAAGGTTTTACTTTTTACTTTAATAGAAACTCTTGTAATGGTTTAAAGCCAAAGTATTTGTGTCCGAGACCTTTCAATCACTAACAGATTGCTCTTATCATTTTTAAATGTGTTTTTAAGGCAAAAAAGTCGAAAGAAATATAATTCATACAAAACCCAAACCCGTGATGTGCATTTTTTTTATCCTTTAATATGACGCAATCATTTAGGGAATCTCGCCTATTCATGAAACACAGTGACGACAAGAAATCACGAAATATTGGAAACCGCAATATTTACACATGATTTAAATTTGCTGCCATGTGCCATGTGTACGGTAAAGTGTTGGCAAGCAAAAAAAAAAAAAAAACAATTTGGTTGCTGACAATTTAAGGTTAATAAAAATGGATCGTTACACGGGAGAGCAATGCACTGCCATTGTTGAGCCATATTTCAAATACAATGAACGTTTGACGACCATAGTTCAACAATTTCGTACAAAATGTGGTCGTAATATTGATTTAAATTCGCCAACCGATTATGTGATTTAACACCACTGAGTTTATTTTTATGGGATTATTTGACGTCCAATCTCTATGCCCTCGAGTATTGAAGGAGGAGATTCGACGCTTCATCAAAGAAACTCAGCCACATTTATGTAAAATAATCAGAGAAAATTTCCATAAAAGAGTGATGGGGAAATTGTGTGCGATGTGCTATTCCACACATAACCCTGTCCTATATACATTACGATTCAATAAAAAGATTACAATTAAAAAAAGATACAACTCTGCATCAAGTCGTGGACGTTTGATATTTCTGTTATTAGCAGCGATTTAATTACTTCATCTATCTTTCTCGTTGCTTGTAAGGGCAAATAAATATTCTGTTAAAGATTTTTGAACATGAACTGTAATTTGCGTATGCAAAAGCACATACAATTCTGCGCTTTTAAATGTACATGCGCTGCTGGTAAAAATATCGCAGTATGTGAACCAAAAAAAAGAAAGCTTAGGTGACATATATAGGTTGGATTTCTTATATTTATTTCGTATTGAAAACCTCTGGATTGCCAAATATTTGCCAAATGCTTTAATAAATGTCAGCAAAAATTTTCGATAAGGATGTGAACAGCAAAAGCGCCTGAGATCTCTTATTTTGGCCCATATGTTGGCATATCCTGTTATTTAGTTACCTCGACCTTGGTTACCTAGACTTGGTTAGCAAACTTTCCACAATAAAATTATTAAATAATAAATTTTTACATTTGATGTAAAAAAAAAAACACGCCATGGAAGGGAGAAACAAAAAGAAGTCAGAACGTTATAGTCGACCTTTACACTCCCTATAACAATCCCCCCTAATTAGTCGCTCGTTTTAGTAATAATAGAGAAAAAATTACACATTATTTTCATGCAAAGGCATACTTCTGATGAAAGCCCGCATATTGGAAGGATTCTAAGAACATCCCGTGGGAGGATCCAAGTTTAGCAAACTTCATTTAGTTCCACAGAATTTTATTATTTTTCACTTTCCGTCATAAAAAACTAGAAAATAGACTTTCCCTCCATATAAAGACTTGCCTTTCACAATAATCCCTATTTATGTTAGGGTCTGGAAGATCGACCTATATATGATTTAAAATTTCCTACCGTTCATTTGAGCTAAACTGCCACTATCAGCCAGATTTCATCATAGAATCATTGAGTATAGATATATTTTGTTCTCAAAGGTTTACTACTCATGAGAAAGCTTACATGGAGTGGGGTCCAAGCAATAGACCTATGGGTTTCAAATTGACCCACTTACTTTTTACGTCAAATTACTATAATATCGTGAACGAATTTTCTTCATAAAACATTAACAATTAGGCCCTTTTTGGCATATAAAGGCTTACTCCTTATCCTGATAATCCTTATATGCAGTGGTATTCCAAAAATAGATCGACGTAGTCTAAATTCAGTAAAGTTGATTTTTTTGCTAATTTTCTAATATGAACTAATTGCCACCATGAAATTTGAAAAATTATACTTTTGTACCTTATAAAGACTCAATTTCCATAGGACCGGTTATGTGAGAGGAGGTTCAAAAAATTTCCACACCCGAAACAAATTTTTCGTAACATTTCAGAATGTCGAAACACAATTATGCATCGACCTTTGTCGAGCAATTGTGAAAATTGCAATTTTTTCGAAATAGTAGACCTATCCGAACTATTTTCAGTAGCGTTCTTCCTTGGACCGAAAGACTCCAGTGTACCAAATTTGATCAAAATATCTCTCAAAAATTGTGATCAGTAGATTGAGCAAAAACATACATAGACAGGCATCAAACGGACAAATGGACAGACAAGGTTAGTTTTAGAAAATGATTCTAAAGCGCTCGGGTCTATCTTAAATCTTTTTGTGTGTTGCGTTCGTCCGCACAACCTTAGTATACTTTGTACCACAAGTTGGGTGTAGGGTATAGAAACTGTATTGAACACCATACGGAACGTATATCTCGTCGATTAGTAGGTAAAATTTATGTTTTATAAAGTGTTTATAAGTTCCTATATACTTAAGTAGTTTTACTTGTCAACCGACAATGTGTCAACCTACACACCACCTATTATTACTATGCACTGAAAAATCAAGATATGGTTTAACTAGACCTGTTTACACGGTCTGACTAGTAATTAGATATGCAAACATAGTTTTATTTATTCCGCCCAAAAATTAACTGTAAATTATTTTGGGCCAAACAAATAATTTTTATGTATACACGTCCCCCTTACTTCGTCTGTGCCTGTGCTCCCGCTACCTATACCACTAGATTATTAAAACAAGTTTGTATTTCTATAGAAAATAATTAATTGCATGTACAACAATACTCAGTCGAGTCTCTACCGCTGAAAAGTGAACATTTGAAATAAGTTTACACTTTAATATACTTTGAAGGAATAATTGTGTTCTTAGTTTGGTTGCCAATTGAAAATGCCAGGTGGATGAGGTGGAAGGGCCCTTTCGGATGAGGAGCGTAGGAAAATTGAAGAAACGAGACTTGCTCTTGTACGCAAATGACCGAAATAGCTATTGCGATAAATCGGCACCGCAATACCCGGTCCCAAATTATCTGAAAGACACCGACGATTATGGTTGCACTAGACGTGACGTGGATTGGACGCATCATATCCGATATAGAACAAAGGACCAAGCGGCATATTCGATATTTAGCAACTAATAAAAATATGAATTACAGGTAAATAAAGGTAGAATTAGACCTAAATGTAAGACCAATTCTTGAGGACGACATAGGCCTTGGGTATGAGCATAAAATTGCTAAACCACCCTTAAGGTATAGCCATAAAAATGGAGCAAGAGTTCAAAAGTATTAGATTGAGTGAAAATAAAAGACTTAATTTGGACAGATGTGAAGGTTATCACAAATATTTGACATCCGCGACAAACGTGTTGCAAACAAGAAAACATTTATGAACAAATATTTTGCCGGTATAGCTTACAAAAGAATCGAGGAATCAAACACGGATCGAGAATCGAGGAATCAACAACGGACTTTGGTATGGGATACTATAAGTTATATATATCCATATATAATGGATTTCTTTCATTTTTTTTTGTACAGGTGTTGTAGGATAGACCATAAAATTTGCATATTTTTGTTGTTGTGGTTTATAAGTAACAAGCAAAATAGCCCTTTAATTGCAAAACACTGCGGGAGTGTTTTCTTGGCAGATTTGGCTCAGAAGGCTCTCTAACACAACATGCTACAAAAATGGACATACGGACATTCTTAAAACGATTCAAAATTTAATGCGCACTAACAATTTCTATACTTCATATAGTCTCTTAAGTGTCCCTCTCGGTGTTGCAGACATTCTGGCAAGATGATCTATGGAGGAGAGATGGATATAAAAAGGTATGCGAGAGCATCAAATTAAAATAAGTAAAAAAAACCAAATAAACGCGACTAATAAGATTACTTCTATAAATTTCTGTATCGTCATTTAGCGGCAGAAGATGTGTCGTCTGAGGGTTTCTCTGATAGCCAAGGGGGCATTTTTTACCATACTTGACTTCTACTACTTCTCGGAACATTTCAATTAAATAGAGGACTCTCTCTCCCCTTTCTGTTGTCGAGCGCATATATCTTTCTTAGGTAGAGTTGCCTTGGATATTACGTGGATGACTGCAATATGATGGGTTAACCTCTCAAGCCATTGTGAAGTAAGAATTCAAGTCGAGTGATAATTTTCTCTTTATTAAAACATTAAATGAGCTAAATTTTTCTTTTAAGTACGAGTATAATTTACTAAAATGTACGTGATAATCGGAAAGGTGTATGATTTTGTAAATACATGCAAGTGTAAGCTTAACGAAACAAATCTCTGTAATGGAGTGTGACAATAATAAGTGTAACGCCTTGAAAGAGATTCACATAAATTGTAATGAATGCCGTAAAGTATTACAACTATTTCCCCTGTAATATTTTGCGGTAATACAAATTTGTTCACATTAAGCTTTGAGTTGTACGTGAGCACATGATCATCTAATGATGCTGCTGTTGTTGCGGTTGACGCCACCAGCCGCTATTACGTATAGTAGCATAGTTTTTCAAGCCATCGGGGGGCTGCGTTACAATTGGGGGGAAAAGATGGGGACCGCCAGCACTTTCTAAGCTCAAAGCATTTTGTTGTTGTAAGACAAAGTTTTTGGGCGCATTAATATTATTCGGTGTATATCTAGTCGCGAAAGTTTGATGATGAGGAACAACCGGCAAATGAATATTGCCCGGAGCATGACTAATGGGTGGCAAGTACTGCCTACTGTAAGGAGCAACGGGCTTGTGCAGTCCTACAGTGTTAGGAGGGCCGAAGACAACACTGCGTTGATCGCAGACAGTGCCTTCTATAAGTGTATTTAAGGGTGCAGTGTAAATACGGAAATTGATGTCGTCATAGTCCAATTCGGAAAGCAAAAATACAGGCATGCGGTCCGACAACACCCAAACATTGTTGTTTTCATCAATTTTGACATCAGCTGGAAATACTAGACCAACATCATCACGATCGACAATACCATGATATTGCGGCGAATAGGGCATCGACGAATGCCAACAACCGACAGCATTTTGATCAATTAAATTGAACAACTCGACGCCTTCTTCACTCATGACACGCGAAGTGGTGTGAGCATTAGGACCACGCTCGTCTAAAGCGACAAAATCATGGTAACTATCCTCGACTCGAGACTCATCGCGCAATATACGCGTAGAAACGGCGAATTGACGATGACTAGCTAATGGACTGAAGTACAGAATGCGGTAACCATCAGATTTAGGCGACGTAAGAGCCATGCCGAAAATGCCCTCTTCACCCCATTGAAAATTGAGGCCAGCCACATTGAAATCGCCACGCAACGGATCTGGGAAGAAGTATGAGTGTCCCGAGAAGCGCCAGGATTTATTCTGCTCCCACGAATACACAACTAACCCGTAACCCAACTCATCGGAGAAGTAGGCAAAGGCATCATCGCAGTTTTTACCAATATCCACAGCAATATTGGCAATGAATGTATTGGCATTAGTATCCTCGGAACGCAATTCGTATCGTCTGATGCGAGTATCGGTGGTTAAATCAAACACATTTAACGCATATGGGCATGGATTGGTAGTCGTATTACCAATACCTACAGTACCTGTATCTAAGACCCATAAACGACCGCATTCATCGGCTTTTATGCGATAAGCCGTAGTAATGCTATTGGCGCAGTCACCGGCTGTGTTTGCGCGCCAATCGGGATAGGGTATCAATTCGGGTGAGCCGGTTACGCTATGATCCATATTAATGTATGTTAACGTGGCCGGTATACCTGTAAATATAAAAACAGAAAGAAAAAAACCAATAAAACATACTTGCAAAATAGATGAAGAACACCTTAAACACATATAAAATTATACGCATAATTGTGACAATATAAATGCAAATTAACTTCAGTTTAGCACGCGAGCATCATTAAACGACTAAAACAAATTTAAACTAAACGATTGTGCCAAACAAATAACGTGTACAGAAGCTAATAAAAATCTACATTTTTAACACGAAGTGGCATAAATGGCTCATGTGGAAACCAGCAAGCCAGCAAGCAAGCAGGCAAGCAGCCAAGCAGCCAAGCAGCCAAGCAGCCAAGCAGGCAAGCAGGCAAGCAAGCAAAGCCAAGCATTCTGACACATCTCATCTGGCATAAACGGCCGCAAACGTCGTCTGTGTACGTATATATATATATATAAATGAGCACACACACATGCACACATTCACACATGCACACATTCACACATGCACACATGCACACATGCATACACAATGATCTGACATATTTACGACGAAATCAAGACATCAGAGCTAAAAGCCTCCCCGAGTATAGCAAATTAACAGAGACCAACTTTCAGCTCTCAGAGTTAGACATCGGTAAATATATATTGTAAGCAGGCGCGTTAATCATCGCGGCAACAAAGTGGTCGTAAAATATTAAACAAACCAATTCATAAACACACTAAAAATATTAGCTAAATAAAAATAAATGCAGATAATATTTGATGTGCGACATGTATACATACATACATACGCGATAATTTCAAGCATCCTCCTCTACAGATGAATGCATTTAAGTCGATATGCACGAAAGCATGTCTACTACTTGCATCTGATATTGCGTTAAATGCAAAAAATTTTCTTCATTTAACAACTCACTGCTAACAGAAACGGGGAATGAACAAAATGAACGACGAATTCATTAGTCGAGGATCTCGGAATATTTTGGTCTTTATCATGAAGCCTCTCAAGAAATCGAATAATAATAATAATACGTTGATTTTCTTCAGCAAAGAAAGAGCATGAAAAGCACTACATCTTCCGTTTGTTTATATTTTATTTGGCAAAAAGGAAAATGTCTTATGAACTCGGTACTCGGAACAGTAGCGATTCGCGACAGAAGTTGATAGAAAGCAGTTTTCACAATTTGGTTGCAAAGACTTTTTACAATGAAATTGAAGTTTACTTCTGTTAGTAAGTCCACGAGCACAAGTGATCCTAATCAGTGGCTAGACAGAACCGACCTTATAAGATAATGCTGTTGCACACTCATCGTCCGTCTCGCAGAAGAAGGGAAATATTAAAGCAAAGCATGTAAAACGCATTAGACGAAAATCTTAAAAAATTCCCATTGCACCCGAAAGTGTTCCGCGATATCTAAAAATGCTTATTATACCACCTTTTTCAAGGGTTTACAAGACGTGTTCAATCAAAGTACCGATTAATCCGCCTCAATAATATTTCATGGAAAGATTCGGTGTCTTATGGATTATGGAGATGCGTCACGGAAGTGCGCATGCAATTCCCAAAATTTGTATAATTTTTACCTGCAAGTCCCGAAGCCATGTTTTTGTATGCACACACTTGCTTACGCTTCCACACATATTCAAGCACATAACTATAAAACATTGTTCGTGGTGATAAAAGCAAACGCAAAGCATTTACAAATGTTGTGTGAATGTATCTAAGATATGCATTCATACGTCTTACTGTTTATGTCAATTAATGTGTTTATCTTGTTTCCCATTGCATTCGGGAATTCCGCATTATCCATTATCTTCAGCCAATGGCTGATGAGGTGGATAACAAGTCTGTCACTTTTCTTAGCGTATGCGTCCGGTGGCTATGAATGAGCGCAAATCTTAAAAACCTGCCAATTGAAATAAGCATGAAATGCTTTTCCTTTTCGCTTTTTCTTTAATTTCATGTCGTTTCGTCACTTCATCGCAATGCGTGTATATGCATGTGTAATAAAAAACTTGAGTTGACTTGATGCGACAAAAATAAGCTCTCAAAATATTCATAATTAATAACTCCTTTATATCTTGACAATATATCTTAAGTATGTTTTCTTCAAATGTGGCGTTTGATTTAATTGGTTCGCTTGTTCGCAAGATCTGTTAACATCTTGCGGAAAATATATGCGATGATGTTATCAACTATCAGCTAATGAGCGCCGTTGTAAGCGACTCTATGTTCACAACTCTCAGGTATAGGAAAAATGAAAATTGTTCTTTATGCACGATGTGGCCGACGGTAATAGCAATTGTGTGTTAATTAAATTTATCGATCAGGATAAAAATTGAACTAACAACGTTCGAAAATAATGAATTAAAAAAAAAAAAGTTTGAAAATATCTCTTGTGCGGTAGAAAATGTTTTGTTTCATCCATTTAAAGCAAACAAGAAAAATGCACCCGACGAACGCTCGAAAAGGTCATAAATCTTAGCTGCGTTCAAGACATTTAAGAGATGTATTCCAGGCACCAGCCTGCGCGTTTGCATGAATATGATTCCAATGATTGCTTCAACTTGAGCGCTTTTAATTTCTGATTGACTTGAAATTTTTCCAAAGAGAAACGACCCTAATGTTCCTGCACAGCAAACATTATAGAACTGCACATAACCTGCATTAGCGTTTTTCGTTTTTTATGAAAAATCAGCGATTCGATATAACGAAAACTAAGATACCTATTACTACCTATTACCAGGGAAGGAAGGACGTATCTTCATTTTGTCAAAATATTTGCAAAACCTAGAAGAGAGCTTTAGAGGCCTCATAAAGTAGACATTTCCTTGATCAGCAATAAATTCTAAACTGATCTGTCTGTCTGTCTGTCCGCTCGTCTGTACAACGTGTGATAAAAAAAGTTATCGATGGCATGAAAAATTGAAATTGAAATTTGTTGCCCGCAGTTTGGTATTTATGATAGGCCATATCGGTCCAAAGACCCGCTTACAGTGCAACGTAAAATGAGAACACCTTCGTTGTCGCAAAAAACAAAAATTGTTATTTCTCGTTTTATATAAACTAGAACAGTTACATCGATCAAACTGTGCACGTATATGCTATAATTGATCGGCCAAGCGTATCTTTTAGAGTATGAAAAATTGTTATTCTAAAAAAAAGCTTCAGCCAAGTTATGAAGTATATAGAAATCGGACACGACACTGTTCTACATTCTATTTCAATATAAATGTGGTAGGCATACAAGATTCGGCCATAGCCGAATATAATTTTCTTAGTTGTTTTTCTTATCTTTACCATAAATTCACGTAAAATCGTTTAACTTTTAATACCAAAAACGTCGATGATTTAATAATGAGCTAGAACTACTTATTGCCTAAATATTTTGGGATTTCCAAACGAGCTCCAAAAATAAATATTCTTTAAATCCATAAAAACCCGCATCGATCATGTGACTAATACGGCAACAAAAACATAATTACGTACGCGTAGATAATTAAATTAAATTAATTTACAAATTTTTTGTATACCCCAACAATTTGTCTCAGTTTAGATTCTAAATATTATGCTCCTCCGCCCCCCTCCCCCCTCAGCCCGCCAGTTTTGCAGGAAAGCAACGTAGTAATGATGATTAGAGCGCAACACTTTACACCTGCATCACTAAAGTAAATAATAAATAAATAGTAAATAAATGTAATAAAAATGAAGCATATAGCAGTTTAATGTGTGCCCGCTGCCCACTATCAAGCATAGACTAGCGATATTCACACGACAGTTTCATTTAAAAAATTTATCCTTGACCTTCTGCAACTGGTAGAAAAGGTTGAATATTTGAAAGTGAGATTAAACACTTTACCGCATACATATGCATAAAGTTTGTTTGTAGTTTTTTTTTTTTTTTTTGGTCCCTTTTCCGAATACAAGATTCCTTGTATAGCACAACGAATTTAAAATCAATTAATGCTTTGATTAATCTCTGCACTCAACTTAAAAATAAATTAAATATAAGATAATATTGTGTGTTGACAGCTAAGCACAAGTTAAGCTCTTAATAATGCAGGAAAAAATTTTGCAAAATTTTGCAAGTTTGTAGCGAATTATGTTTTCATGTTTGTGTCTTAAGTTACCCTCTTTGCATGTAAATAAGCTTTTGCTATTAATGTCAAAAGAAACTTAAATGACTAAAAATAATTACATTCAAATAAAACAACGCAAGTAGCGCAAGCACGCCATTGTCTTAATTACCTTGTATTTGCATTAGAAACATGTCTTACATGTGTACACATGTGTTATACTTTTCACTTCATTAGCTTTGAATGTGTTTTAGGATAAGAGCAACACGGCTGATCTGATATTTTATTTATAGAAAAAGAAAAAAAGGGTAAAAAGCTACCTATCGCCAACGACAGGTACAGGTGGGTTCAGAGAAAAACCCAATAAGAAAAGTGGAAGCATTAACTTTTGATATAGTTGGTGGAAATACAAATATATGTATGTATGTATGTATGTATGTATGTATGTATGTATGTATGTATGTATGTATGTATGCTTGTTATAGGATGAATGATAAGAAATGAACATAGTTGGCAGAGGTAGTCAGAGTGAAAACAACCTGAAATGTGTTAGTTTTTCTTGAAATGGCAGATACTGCGGTTTTCCTTGTTTTATATGCAGTATTGCATAAGCTCAACATTGCTTATTCAATAAAATTTACCGTAAATAATATATAATTTAATTTGCTTTTAATGGCTTTTGAAGAGGATGTCGGTGAAATGGAGCTGTCAGTGCGTTTGCATTCACGTCACGGATCGATTGTGAGCACATAAACCGGAAAAGGCTTGCAAATCTCGACAATAGAAATAAATTTGCAACAACTGCGAAATGGGCAACTGCAAGGAGAAGTAATGATGCGGGCAATGAAAAAGTAAACAACAATGTGTACAGTTAGAAAGCGAACGAAATTAACCTGTTTACGAATTTAGCAAATCGTGTAAAACCATTATTATTACGTCATACAACATTTTTGGTACGAGGACATGTTAAATTTACGTGGACGGAAGTATGTAATGCCCAGAAAAACTTAAGATATACTTATCTTTTATTATATCGATCGAACCAGAAAATAATTCTGAATTGATTTAAAGCTGTCTGTCCGTCTGATGTTTATCAAAGTAATTTTTTTTTTTTTTTTTTTTTTATGTCAACCTACATTTCGCAATTTTCTGCGATAATTTGACGGTAATACGGTACACTGACTGATATGCATTCGATCGGACCACTTTTTCCGCCATATTTCGAAAAGAAATTTCAATTTTCAAAATTTCTCCACAAAAATCACTGACTAATAGAAATACACCTCGATGTGCCTAACTGTTCTGAAAAAGTTTACATCAGATGCCGCAATTTCTTCAGTCCTTTTTCAA
The DNA here is from genome assembly GCA_000688735.1 of Glossina austeni. Taxonomy (NCBI): domain Eukaryota; kingdom Metazoa; phylum Arthropoda; class Insecta; order Diptera; family Glossinidae; genus Glossina; species Glossina austeni. Next base: position 2,969,350 of record KK502401.1, read on the forward strand.
TATCACTACGTTCCTACGACAACTAACACTATTCTGGCTTTAAAAAAAAATTTGCGTCACATAGATCTAATATTTTGCATATCCCGTCACGCATAATGTCGTATTGTCTTATGTTTGTTCAACAAAAATAAGCCTTTCAAGTTTTAATAAATTATGAGAAAAATATGTGAAGAATAATAAGATTTATGACAAGAAAATAGATTTTATATTTTATTTAAATATTCTCGGTTCACATTCTGCAATTTCTCAAATAGATGGGAGCAATAGAAAAAATTTATAAGTTTATCACAAAAATAAGTAAAGACAAAGTGGGTGCTTAAATAATTGTCTTTTCCGATTATAAAATCTTTATTCTTCTTCTTATTTACTTTTCTTGTTTACTCCAAGGCTTTGTGTCTAATCGGTTTTCCTTTAACTATTGGCACTCATGTAATGCAGCCCGACCTTCTTCGGGTAGCTTCTTACCAACTCTATTGATTTTCTTATAGAGAATGAGTTTACTATACGCTAACTACACTCTCCAAAAGCGAAACAAAATTTTTTATTTCGAGGAATGCACGCTGAGATGCTCAATGTTACAAATGTCGGCGACGGCTGTTATAGGTAATGATTTCAAGTCAAAAAAATGATTTCAAAGTGAAAGAGGAAGAAACAGTTTGGAAGACTACTATGACTGAATTGTTGTTGTTGTTGTTGTTGTTGTTGCTGTTGCTGTTGCTGTTGCTGTTGCTGTTGCTGTTGCTGTTGCTGTTGCTGTTGCTGTTGCTGTTGCTGTTGCCGTTGAGACGACGTGTACGCTTTAAAAACCTACACAACATAAACTTACTATTTATACTAACCGCTTTCCTTGAGCGTAAGTTTCTTTTTTTTTGTATTTTTTTTTTTTTTATAGCATCTTATCTTTGTCAGTGTCATCCTACAATGTTTTATTAACAACAAACCATAGCAGCCAGTAGCAACAAGGCGATTTATGATACTATTCGATCATCGTTTTTTCTAAAATGTATTTCAAGTTTCTATCTTAAGTCTTTCGTTTTACAAGCTATGTACGTGTTTGTAAATTTTAAAAACTTAATGATATGTGAACATAGGCGTATGGTTAGCCTAATCATGTAATCTAATTTAGCCTGTCCAACAGTCAAGTCATTCAATTTATTTAATTGAATCATAGCATAAGTAGAGAAAGAGAGGCGTAAAGAGAGTAAAACGTGAGTTTTCAGTGTGAATGTAATGGACATAATCACATTTCTATCCCAATAGATGAGTAGTAAAGGCGTTTGTAAATTAAATTGTTGTCAATTGATATAATTGATGCCTAATTTCGTATTACGGATCATTATTATTATTATTAGGTTACCTTAGTTTCATTTCATTCATTTTCATTCAATCGCCAAATGTTTATATTAATGCACACAGTTAGTTACACACGAATATGTCATAGAGATCAATGTTAAATTCAATGGCATGACGACCTCTTGCAAATTTAAGAGGAAAAGCTTGAACTGCGATTGTGTCTTAAGCTATAAAATGTTAAAAGTGAATGTTAATGAAACCAAAAGAGGAAATCAAAACTATAATCGCAAAATCAACAAAAATATATATATTTTTGTATTGCATTAGCAATGAAAACAAGCGAATGTCTTTTTTTCAGGGTCTCGGTCCATTATAATTGCCCAAAACGCCGTAGCTGTTTGAATGCGTAGATATATAAACTATCAACGCAATTAAAAGATTTTATTTTCTTTTTGCTTTTTCGAGTGATATAAACACACAGAGCAATAAATTCAATTAAAAGATCAAAACGTGACTGGCTGTTGTGATCAGTGAAACGAAACCTTTCAAACAATTCCCTTTTTTTTCTTGTTGTTTTTGCCTTTTAATTGAACAGAATTAATCTTTGAACGATCAGATATCTAACCTAATATTATATAATTCAAAGTCAAACCTATTTAAATAAATTAATGGAAATATTTCTTTTTTTAAGACTAACTTTCAAAAAATTGAAATTCAATTCTCTTTTTTTTTCTCTTTTTTTATAGCCACCACAGGCGGTACATTAAATTTGCCAAGGCTTTGCGACAAATAAAACTATGCATGAATGATCTCATGTGACCTGACGCGTTCGACCTTACGTCATACGAATTGAGGAGATCTTTATTGACTGCATTAACTGTCGCACCCCATCCAATGGTCGTGAATATTAAAAGACTCGGCTCAAGTCTAATAAAACCTCCTTCCAATTTTTCGTTTTCCTTGTTCGCTATTCATTTACTGAATTTGCTTAGCATCGAATATCGTAACAAATGTTCATATTCGAAATGTATTCACGCAAATTATCACATTCTGCGTGAAGTTCACTGGTCTTGTGGAACTAGTAGAACAAGTGTTGAGATACTTCCAAAGAAGAAATTACTTTAATTTCACTTTGTAAACTAAACGAACCGAAAGACCTGCACGCCATCTAACTAAAGGCTTGTAAGTGCGTATTCATTACTCAGTAACCTTAGCCTTGACCTTCGTTCATTGGAATTAAAAATTGTTAGAAACGATGATATATCATAAGAGAGCCATATATAGGTAATGGACATGACTTGTCATTTAAAAGGAAAACCGTTTGCAGCTGTGACCAATGGGTAGGCCGTGACTTTCATTGCCTTGACTTTGACTTTCATCGAAACTTTTAAGGAGACTTCCACAACTTCCACCATATAAACACGTGCGTACACTACTTTCTCTTAAAGTATTTTTCAGTAAATTAATACATGTATATATATATATACATAAGTGCGTTCAACTATGTAGGTAATAGGTGTCAATGAAAAACAATGTTTTTTTTTTTTTTGCAAACGTAAGTATTTTTTAAAGCCGGAGTTGAGTGGTTCATAGCCATTGTCCAACTGCAACTACTGACTTATGAAAAAAGTTCTTATGCGTCAAGCTGTGGCTCTAATCGAAATATTGTTAATGGTTTTGCTGACCGAACGATTAAACAAATTTTGATCATCAATTGTTTTATGCTCAAATAAAAAACAAATCATTTACTCATGGTCGCGCGCTCGTCTGTCCGTCCTACAATTTTTGCTTTTCACGCAGTCACAAAATTTAAGAAAGTAATCACAGACCTCCACTGCTTTTGAAAGCTTGAAAACACATAATGCACATAAATGCAACAACAACCAACAATGTGTCGGACGATAATTATATATTTTGCTAATATTTTTTGATTTATTTAGAATTATATACATTACTACTGGAAAACTTAAAAGGGAAGGAAATAATATAAGAAAATGGAAAACTTTCAATTGACATTTCACTGCATTCATCATTCACTTACCATTCAATGAGAGTCATAACACATCACTCAATAAGTTTTTAGGATTACATATAGATGTCAGCATCATCTACGAATCGTGACGGCCCTTAGGTAGTATTACTCTTAATAGCAAAACGCATCAAAATTTCATGGCACACCGACACACACAGGCTACATTTTCAAAACCATCGAATAATCCGTAAGTAGTGACGGTTAGCGAGAAGTGAGGAGAGAGAAAAAGCTTAGCGTGCATAAGCAGTATGCCTTCACCGATTGAACATTCACCAGAGCTGTGACCACTTGAGTACTTGAGACATGAATAATGTTAGAGAATATTGTCCGGCCGTACAAACACCGACGATGCTCAAACGTTGTTTCAGAAAGAGGAGAAACAAATGCGCGAAATTATTTTAAAAGATCGAAAATATAGTTGCCTGAGATGTCTGACGCCTTAATGATGTCAAAAGGCAGTGCTTTTACCATTTTACATAAGCATTTGTCGAAGCGAGAAAAATCTGCTCGAAGCCGTATACCGTATTTGCTCACTTTGGAGCAAAGACATGGAGCATGTTGATGATTCAGAGCCTTGCTAAGGCGAAATAAAAAGGCTTTTTTCATACGCTTTGCAGCAGTGGATAAAACGTGGACACACTTTCAGGGCACAACGGAGCAAACTCGGCAATGACGCGAGTGGAGAGCAACCGGTGAAAGCCGTCTAAAGCGGCCAAAAAGGTGAAAGCCGGCTGGGAATGTTACGGCATCCGTGTTTTCCGATGCCCATAGTATCGTATTCATAGACTATGTTGAAAATGGAACAAAGGATCAAGGGGAACACAGCACTGCTAGTAAATGAAATGGCAAAAAATTCTACGAACTTATTGCATAATGTGTTATTATATCGTTTTAGAGCACATTTTTCGACAGTCAACTAACAATTGTAAGCGTGTTCTTGTGGATGTAGAATGATGTAGATGACAAGCTTGCCCTCCTTAAGTATCTAATTCTAGGATTCTTTTGTAATTTATTTTTTATGAAATTTTACAAGTGCAGACTTATTCATCATTAGCTTTCATTACTTTCGATAATTGACTAATTTATGCCAATGGAATGATAATATAATCCAACTGATCATAACAATCTCTCAATTATATATTAATCTTCAAACTCATCATATTGCGTTTTTCTTTTCAAACTGGCAGAGATCCTCGTGCCGGATTAGAAAGTCAAAAGTTCACATTTACATTCTTTCGAACGTTCAGTGCAAGTCGTGTTTGAAAATAATATGAAACTGAATTGTGACTTCAAGTATATATGTGAAGTGTTGATTTGAAACGTGAGACTTGATATGTCAGTGTGAAAATCTAACATGCAGCAAATGCTGCGTTAATTAATGAAACACCATGCAATTCGTATCTACCGGACAAATCCGGACGGGGAATGTGCACTTAAACACAAATATCCGTTAATTGAATTTTATTTCAACTCGAAGCCATAGCTTCAATCGGTATAAAGCACGCAAGGTACACAATTCATTATTTCATAATCAATAGTTTACATTTGCATTTAATTTCGATTTCCCTTTTGGTTTTTTTGCCAATACATGTTTTCACAGTTGCTTGAATCTTAAAACCGAAAAAAAAAAAAAAAAAAGAAAATCATTTTATATAACGAGTTATATATATATACATATGTTCGAAGTAAAAGGTTTTCGTAATCACTTATTTGATAAATGTGTAATGTGATCGGTAGACTGTTCTTAGCTTAAACCATATAATCGGTAAAACCCATGTACAGGTTTTCTTTTTACGCCACACCACGCTAAATAGTATGAAAACAGTTTTCTTGCTAAGCAACAATTGTCAAGTGCATAAATTCGCGGTGAAAATTAACAAAATTTGCATACCTTTGAAATCAATATCAGCTAAAAACTGTTTACTCACATGCACCGTTAAGAAGGCAAGAATTATTAAGTCATTAACAATGCAAAGGTGGACACCCGTACACGCAGCCGATCCCCTATCAGGTGTTGTCGGCTACACACATCGGCAACAAAGATACAAACAGACACTAGAATATTATAAAAATATCTCCAATATTTTCGAAAGAATTTTAAATGAATTTTTGTTTTATTCTTTTTTTTTTTTAGCCTTTTTGTGTATTAACGAATGCAGGGCACTTTTGTCTTATCATTCCGTTTGTGGTTTTGTGGAAGAACGGGAAAATGTGTCTGATAGCTAACTCTGAGAGTTGCTCGATCTCCATTAAGTTGCTATACTCGAGAGACTTTTAGGTTAGTCAGCACATTATGTAAGTTGCTAATAAGGAGGGAGCCCCAAATCCGAAATTTTATGCCATATGGTTTAGGCTTTTCATCGTGTAGCCTATAAAATTGACTTCTCAACCAGCACATCAAGGTCGAAGCAGACGAAACGAAATGAGAAGGTGGGTGTTAAGACCTTTTCAAAGGTAGAATAATAGGCCTAAGCTGTAGTGGACGTTCAGAGATTGAGGGACTACGCCTCGACACTATGCCTTACACTTATTAAACCTACGTTATAAATTTTACCTTAACCGGGATAAACCTGCATAACCTTTAAAAATGATTTAAGCAAAAATTTTTATATTAAAATTTTTTAAAGAAAACAAACAAAACAGCTATGGTCTCGACATCAATTTACAGTTATTTACATAACGACTTTATATTGCAAATGATCGAACTAGTGGTCCGATCTGAAGCATTTTCAATAGCACCCGTTATTGGACAAAAACATGTTGGTGTAGCACGTTTCGTTAAAATATCTCAAAAACTGCGAACTTTCGGTTGAACACATGAGGAGGACAGACGGACATATAAGCTTAGATCGGTTTAATAAAAGGTGAGTGTGATCTTAAGCCCTTCTAAGTGCTACGAACATTCACACAAACTAAATATACCTTATATCACAAGCAGTGTAAGGTATAAAACGATGAAATTTTGTATCGGTTTTCAATATTGGACTGGAACTGGAATAAAATTGTCGCAAATTCAGACTATTTATAGCAAAGAGCTATAGCTAAGTAAGCTTCATCCCAGTCGTAAACAACTTGTTGTTTGTAATTCATATTTCATTTCATTGATTTATTAAATATTCTTGTGCAATATTTGTTTTTTGAGTACAAGGAAAAACTATGGCACCAAAAAAATAAATAAATAAATAAATAAATAAATAAGTAATCAGTTGAACACAAGTTTTCATTAATATTTCGTTATCAAATTGAAACGGTTTTACCAGCTTTCGATTAACAAAGAATGAAGAAAAATGATAAAAACAGGTAACTCTATAAGGAAAGGTATATACAACGTATACAAGAAGTCAACCTTTCTCTGTAAATTGGAATAAAATTGAAATCGATCTCTAAGCTAATTTTTTTTTTTTTTTTTTTTTTTTGTAAAAAAATTCTTTAAAAAAGAGACCAACTATTTGAAAAGTCATTAGGAAACACAAACCGTAATTAAAAAGAAGTTAACGTCAATAAAGCCACATACGTTAGTAGGTAAATAAAATGTTTTGTTCAAAAGCATATAAATACCACTTTTTACGCACATCTATAAAATATCTGAAATCATTGTAATCATACGGATTGACCGCTGTTGATATGTTCACTATCTATCTATACCACCTAAGCATTATTTATATATATGTGTACCTGTAATAACAGATACAATCAACATTGCTTTACATCATATTTTTATCCGGCTAATTGCATACTTGTTTCGTTTGCCTGTTTGTTTGTTTGTTTATTTGTTTATTTCGTAAATATACAATTGTACATAAGATATTGTATTGTATATATATACATATATATATATATATATATATATTTATATATATATATATATCTGTAACGTAAATTGATTTAATTGTACATCAGTGTAAACATTTAACAATTAGTTCTCCGTTTGCAGTTTGCAGTTGTTGTGGTTGTTTTTTTCGTTTAATTGAAAATTTACTTCATATCAAATTATATTAGGCAAGCAGTAAATTAGATTAGATGGAACTATTTGAGTAAACGTAATTTGAAAAATGAGTTTATCTTTTAACACATATCTCTGTGTACGATAGAGAGTAACATTAACACATTAAATAATTTGAAAAAATATTGAGTCTAAAGCTGACTTACATTTATATTACGTGTATATACTAACATTGTTGTTGTAAGCTCAACAATAAAAGATGGGTCCATACCCAAAGAAATTCCATTGCCAGTGGCAAAGACCAAATTGATGTCGACATGCAATTACATTTGACGATTGAACAATTGCCATAAGCGGCATTGCTAGAAGCAGCCCACGCATCGCAACGGAGGGAGACTCGAAGTCAATAACTAGGACAATGGTATCAAACACTTTAAGTGAGCGAGTCGGAAAGTTGTTAAGATAAGAAACCTTCTTCTCCATTACTTCCATAGCTTTTATGCGTTGTGTGTTCAACCTAATATATATATATATATATATATATGTATATATGTAAACTCGTTTGAACATGAAGTACTTTGCTACGTTGTTTTGCTTTTCTCAATTCAATCATTTTACTGCTCTTGCTTTCTATCAAGTGAACCAAAGTTTTTTTCTAATACCTTCGAATTTAAGCAAACAATTTTTTATGAATAATTTTTTTAATACTTTTTCATGTCCATTATAAATTATATCACGATTAAACTGACGTACGCATGTCATTACTATTTGCATAAGCTGTGTAATAGCAGCTAATTAATAAATTATCTAAATTGCTATAACTGTAATTAGGTATATAGACATATGTACGGACATACAACATTTATATGAACAAATTATTGCGGCTCGTGCCGCAAATGTAATACAAACGAAACGAAACGCAATAAAAAACCTGGCAAAAAAAATAATCCACTAACCAATGATGAAATAATTATCTAGAGAGAAAGAGAAAAAAATTTTTCCGATGGATGTATTTTTATACATGGTATCACCGTCCGAGTGGCCGACTGGGTTAAGGATCTCGACTAAGCACTCAATCGTTGTGGACTTACTCTTATGGTAAATTCAGATTTCGATATATAAAAGTGTAAACATTATCACGTATCAGTAAAGGTCATGTGAAAAAAACATAATAGTGAAAATCATTGGAACTTGACTCTAACAAAGCGTAGGTTGTGTAGGTAGTCTTAAGGAATCGAAAATGATGAAAAGGAAAAGGTACTACTTTTCTCGATTTACTAAGTAACGTCTGTTTGTCTCCACTTCCTTATTCCATTCTTATATTCCTCGTGATATATATATATATACATGTATACATATATATGTATACATATACATATGTATATATGCTGAATAAGACTAGAAGTATATATATATGCATATATAGTCTCAATCACGCAAAAGCTTAGGATTAAACACATACATACAGTTTCCTGCTTTATTTAATCGCATTATTTAATGTTTTTTCTCTCTTCACTTATCTCTTCGCTTCACATCATGAAAAGCATTCAACATTGTTGCAGTTTGTTCATTGAGAAAATTTATTCGATTTGATGATTAGATCTTGCTAACGTAAGCAGATCATAGCAAATCGACTGTGTAGAGAAAAACTCTTCTGAGCGGTGATTAAAACACCCGAAGAGCGGAGATGTCCTCAGTTTGTGCTGCAATATGGACCGTTTGGACCATTTTCATTATCCGCATTCAACGTTTCTGTCGGTTGCATCATTTTTATCACCAGGCGAGTGTTTGGCAGGGACACTACGCTCACATATAGACGGACCAACGAACAGGCGTGAAAGCAGACAGGAGTACTTGCTTAGATCGACGGAGAATTTAATCCTGATCTACAATATATATACTTCGCCTGGGACACCTGGAAGCTCGCTTCTAAGTCATTCAGAAGGCATTCCCTTCCTTCGGTAATGAATAGACATAAACATCGTAGTTTTCCCTACATATTACACATAATATAATCGCTGATTTCTCACAACGAAAGCAAAGCACTCATGCATCTGAGGAGCAATCCAATGATGTCTGCAGTTTTGACAAAGTTTACCAAAGTATGGCCATATCTGCGTTGTAAGACTGTTTTCCATATTTTCGAGAATGAGAGCAACGCTTTCATTCGATCTCCCAAACGCAAGTCTTTTTGTTGCAATCTTATTTTTCATCTTTTTTTCTTAAATAAGACTTTTTTACTTTGGGTTGGAATTCGATTGCCTCCCTTCCTCCCTATGAAAATAGGTTGCTTCTGTTGTCCTTGCCGTCTCTTGAGAAACGTAGATTTGTTCTTGGCGTTTCCAAAGTAATAAATGGTGCTATTGACTCGCCTGTATTACTTGGTGAAATTAGCTTTAATGTCCCTAATCGCTTCTCTAGGCACTTTATCTTGGTTAAGCTTAGCCAGTGTAAATATAATTATGAGCTATTTAACCCGCTCAGAGTTGTTTGCAAGAACCTAAATGACGTCTATCACCTATTCTCATTATCGGACTCTTTAAAGTCCATTAAAGCAACCTTGCTTAATACACGGGACTTACCGATGACGTACTTAAACTAGCTTTTAACCCTAGAAAGTCATCATGATTCGAAAATTAATTGATGTTAACTACGGACTATGGGTTGCCAAGCTTATGCAGTGTTTGCGATGGCTTAGGGGTTCATTTGCAATTTGATCCTGTACCGGTTGTGTGTGTGTGTGTGGCTCAATGCTAGTTGTGTATATGCTTTTTTTCCTTCTTATTTGTTTTATTTTTACTTATACTAAGTTTTAATATTAATTAATATAAGTTTTGCTTTAAGAGTCAATTGAACTCGACTGTTATTCGTTTGGTCGGGTTTCATGTATGAGTAGAATTAAAATAAAATAAAATAAATAAATAAAATAAATAAATAAATAAGAGATCATCGTTTATAAAAGGGCGTGTTATCTACTCCCCCCCCCCCCCCCCCCCCCCCCTCCCAAATAATAAACTCTTCATAATACTGAATGTGTGAAGCAAGAATACTAATGAATTTGTAGAATGACGATAATGCGTAACTCTTGGCTCATAGATGTTGCACTTAAGTGTACAAATCGGATTTATGCTATCGATAATATTGTTATAAAGTTATATATATATATTTGTCAGGACTCCTCAAGTGGAAAGTGGAAAGGGCCACGTTTGATTCCTAAAGGGTCTTTGCAGAACTATACGCCGTACTTTCTTGCCTACAAGACGAAAGGACGTGTTTAAATATTTCAACGTTTAGTAAAGTGAGTCGAAATTGTACTAAATGTTATTACAAACGATTAAAAATCAGATTGTATCCGTCAAGTTCCATTTACATGTATTCCTTCAGTATGATAGGTTTTTGCCTCCGACTCCGTACATTTTTGTAAAATATATTTCAGTTGAGTACATTTTCAAGCCACATCGAAGCCACATTTTCGAAAGATTTCCTTGCAAAATTAATTTTTTTAAGTAAATCTTCATTTCATCCCTATCTAGTCATAAAAAAGAATTTCGTAAGAAATAGACTTCAAAGATATATGCAGAGAATATTGCATAGCGAGACTATAAATATGGGGCAGAATCCTTAACGGGCATGACTATATTTTCAATCTACCTCATGCATGTCGGCCTGCCTGTTAATATGACTTTTAGGTTCGTTGCCAAACTTCAAGAAGTCACAAGAACTTGAAACAAAAGTCAGAAGGTCACAGCAGGCGCACAGCTGTTTAACGATAAAAAAAACATTCAGAAAAAGAAGAGCATTTACAGGTAATCTTACAATAGCGTAGAGATAAGAATAATTTCAAAGGAAAACTGAGAGTGTAATAAATAACTAACAGTAAACGTAATTATCTGAAATTCAAAGTATTTTTTATCATTATTTTTTTTTTTACACCCTACAAAGATATATTAAGTTCCGCCGTACGTATGCAACAAACACAAAAAAACTTGACATAGTCTCACCTTCTATTATGCTGATCGATTCAAAATCACTTCTTCTAATCTTCGATCTAAGTTTGTCCATTTGTTCGTCCGTACGTCTTGCCTGCTTGTATTCAACCGAAAGGTTGCAAGTTATGTGAAAAAACAGAGAATGCAGGGACTAGCTGTAGGCAATATTTTAAATTAAAATAAAAGAAGAACAATATGAAGAAAGTCCGATGCCTACGGTATGAGACATGAATGAATTTTCCATCTCCGTATACACACTGTAAAATCATCCATAGAATATATGTGAAGCTTTGCATTGTTGTTGTTGTTGCGAACAATGAACAAAAACTCGCGAATTTTTGTTTTGATGTGTATATCTCACACTAGATTTCGTACAAGCGTATAGCAAGTTTATGCGAATGTATGCAACTCTCAAAAGACTTTGAAGGAAGGCTTTCATTATTCACCACCGTTATGGTTCTGAACCAATTTTCGAATCGATCTAAGCGTGTATGTCCGTCTGTCCATCGGTCTATCTTGTTTTTTTGTTTTGCTCACCCTATAGGCCGCAATGTTTGAGATATTTGGACGAAGTTCGGTGCATCCATGTACTTGGACTCAAGAACGGACGCTCTTGAAAATGGTTCACTTCCCATATAAGGCCTTATTGAAGTACTATAGGATGGTAAAGCGTATTTAATGGCAAGCAGTGGGCCCCTATAAGGTTTTCACTTGCTTATAAATGCCCTTTAATGTTTTAAGAAATATTGTGTAAGCTGTAAGTGTCAGAGAAGTCAACGTGATTTTGTGTTTTTTTTTTTTTTAATACCGTAGCCTTAGGCCACTTTTAAAATAAAAATGGATTGTAGAGTAACTACTCGTACTTGTTCACATTCTCGTTTTATTAAATTGATATAAGAATTTTCGAAAAAATTGAAATCAAGTTTGGCCACAAACCTAATTATAGACATAAAACTGAAGCCCATTCGAAATAAATGTGAATAAAGTTTTGTGAAGTGAACTCACATATGGCTCGATCGTTTATTTTACTCTTTTTTTTTTTTTGACAAAGTATAAAATTATTCATTTTTTTTTTTTTTTTTTTTTTTTTTTTTTTTTTTTTTTTTTTTTTTTTTGGTTTTTTTCATTATACTTTTGACACTTAGCCAGCCCCTTGAATATGAATATCAATCATAATCAAAAGCACAATTGCACTTGTACAACAGCAAGCTATTAATTGTCTGAATTAATTCCATCTGAGAGTGTTTGAAAAAAAGACTGAAATATATTTAATGCCCACTTACAAAAGTACCAAATTTAATAAAAAAGTTTAAAGTAAAAGTCCATCAAGACAATAGTGTTTTACGAATTCGCATGAATGACAGACATGCAAACCGACATAGCGTTAATATATTATTATTATTGTTATTATTATTATTATTGTTTTAGTTTATTTTTTTTTTTATGAAATTTTTATCTTTAATTATTTATTGTTTTGTTTCAATAGCAAGCGCTTGTTAACCGTAATTCATATTCGATTTGAAAACCCTTTTATTGTTAAGTAAATAAAAATTTGGTAAATAATTATTTTGAGAGTCATTTGATAACCGTGACTGCGCTTACCGTCTCGCCATCTTGGTACCGTAACAAATAGACGATTGCCCCAGTGCTCAACGCCAACAGGCAAACCATTCTGTGGCACATAATCGCCATTGGCCATCGCCTGTTCTTTTAAGCGTTGATTCGGAAAAGCAAAATCCAATTGATTCCAGTTATAACGCTCTTGCAGTTTGTACGCGCCATTGCCCAATGAACAACAATAGCATAATAGCAAGGCTACGCTTAACCATACTTTTAAAAATGATAACATTTTTCCCAAAACGAAATGATTTCTACTTCTTATGCAAATAACGAAAAACTTTAAATTTTTTTGCCTTTTTTTTTTTCTTTTTGTTTTGTATCCTTTTGCAAGTCCTTTTTCCTGTTTTTTCTTTTTTGTTTTTTGGTTCTTTTTCTTGATTTTTCAAAGTCGAACGGATTTCTTATGCGAACGTCAAAGACGCCTAACGCGCAACTGTTTTCATAGTCACATAAACTTTGATTTATATAAACTTTTATTACTTTTTTTTGCTACCACCACAAGTACTTTTTCAGTTTGACTGGTTTCATACATTATCCAAAACTGAACTTATCGGCAAAAAATAATACACACGAATTTCTTTTGTGTGTTTCGTTGCAATTTTGTTACATCGCCAAGGTGACCATACTTCATCCATTCAGTACCTATACGCTCTATAAATAATTATTGTTAGTTTTACTTGAAATCTATTGCACACTGAAAATGTGTGATTGCGTTTAAATTAAACTTAAATTTAACGCAAACGAACATACATTCATTGTTTAATAAGTGGAAAAGGTACGCAGCCGCATATACTTTTAACTTACTTTTATATTTTTTATAAACAATTTTTAGATATACTTCGTGTGTTGCGTATTGTACCGTGAGATGGATTCTCGATTTTTATCTAATTACCTCAATCATCATGAAATCAATATTATAAAAATAGGTAAATAACGTGACTAATGGATTCTATCAATCTATCATATCATGCATTTCAGCTATTTGCTGAAAATTCCGCACAATACGAAGAAGGAAGACGTACTTGTCAATTACTTAATAAGAGCTAAAAACAACCCTTAGATTAGCTTAGATTCCCCTAAACGTTCTAAACCGGGGCCTTTAAATGTCAACTCTTTCTTTATCCCATTCTTGACACACAAAAAAAGGGAATGTACCCCAAATCTTGTCCTCAAAGAACTAATCGAATAGAAAACTAAGCTTGTGGAAGATTGATGGTCGACATCCTCCTTTTACACACGATTCTTAGAGTGCTGACCTGCCCCTTGCAGGTCATGTAATAGCTGATGCCATAGGGCAAGTTCAAATTGATCATATCAACATTCACAACCGAGGCTAGCGCTGTTCTTCAGGCCACAATGTGTCGGACATAGAAGCTATCCGTGACCCTTTAAATTTCCACAGAAACATTACCACGAAGATGAGGAGAGAAAATTGAAATTTTTTGAGTAACAGAACCTATTGATCTCTTAGGAAATAACCGAGCACATCAAGTGGCCAAATCCTCATGGACGACACAATGGAAAAGTTTGACCACTCGCCTGCTAATCCTTCCATCTTTATATCAAATAAAAATCAAATCGTTCGCTCCTGCAAATACGCCCTGAGCGTTTCATTGCAACACAATAATGTATCCTTAAGAAATCTACTCATCCGCTCTGCGATTGTGGACAAAATCTACACTGTGTGAATGTCAAAATCTTTCCAATATTCGAACATTCGTTTTCGGAGCAGGTAATCCTATGGACATCTTGAAAAAACCTGGAGAACCTAAGATCAATAAACTATTTGAGTCTATTAAAGCTGCCAGGCCAACCATCTAATCCACCTTAAAAAATGATAGGAGAGCCAATAATCTTAGTGCTCATCCTGTTATTTAGTCCTTGAATTTTATTCTTTGGCCTAAATAAGTTGTAATAATAATAAGAAGAAGATAAAGAAAAAGTTGTGAAATCCTAACAAAAGGAGACGTGATTGACGTGATTGCTGATGTTGTAATGAAAAGCTCCTGCTTGAGATGAACAGCAATTGATTTTCAATGTCTTAGCACTTATCTGTTGAACAACGTTATATGCAGAATGCAAACAAATGTACAAACGACGCACTTCACTATTAGTATATATGAGCATAGACAGCAGTTTTTCCTTTTTCTTTTTTTATCCATAATCAAAAGCGAATCGATGGCGAGGGAGGCTTCACTTCGTTGCTAGTATGAGTCTTATATAAATTGGATGTCAAAAATTGTTTTTTGCCTTCGTTAGCGTATCTAAGTTTCTTTATAAGCTTGCAAAACTTTCTTCTTTTTTTTCAAATTTTTCACGCCATAAACTCATAGCTGAACTTTAGCTTTGATCAGTCAGGGGACAATGTCGGCAAACATCATGTTTTTTTTTTTTGCTCATTAAGCCACAAAACGAGAGATTTAAAAAGAAGGGAAATTCATGCAGAATTTTACATCTTGAACAATATTTAGGTCTTGTTCTGGTCCCCGCTGTGATATGAAATTAATAATTGATGTGTCGATTGGAAAAAGTTACACACACCCGGCTTTGATCCTTGACAAATAGATCAATGATCAAGGCACTCAATATTTGCCTTCCAAATAATCTTTTCATTCGGCCTTTTCATCACAAACGTTAAAAAGATTTCTTTACTTTTCAAGGACGTTGTTCCTATTACACGAGGTACTAGTTGCTTGCATGTAATTTCATCGTATTTTAACTTTAGGCCGCCATGCTGCATCGATCTGAACAAGTGGTAATCAGAAGGCGCTATGTATGGTGAGTACACTAGATGGGGCAAAACTTCCCATTCGAACGACAACAGTGCATCCTTGACAACTCTTGTATCAAATGGCTTTTTCAATCAGTTCGTGTCAACATCGTGTAAACCGTTGAAACCAAAACCGACAATTTGGATATGATGGAGGAGCCAAGCAGCACCATCATAAGCTTTTGAAACTATTTGATGGGCCTCGACAGCAGATTTCTTCAAATCAAACAATAAACATAACGAATGTCGAAAATGCAATTTTGAGCGTTCCATGACTAACGTCTGCATACGCTGTGGAAAACTGTTATTTTATGTAGAAAAGGGTCGAAATTATCGATTTTAACGTTGCGTAACTTTATCATTCTTACTAATGGATGTCGCTGATCAAGACACATTTACCCACCTATTATAAGAGAAAACAAGTATTGGGATTCGAACACACAAACTCACAAATTGTTCACATTGAACCTTTTTTATACAGCTCAGAAAGTCGTCGGTTTGCTGATTAACAAAAGAAGAAGTAGAACAAAACAAGTAAAAACATTATATTCGCCTAAAGCCAACACTTTATCGCTTCACTTAATACAAGTCTTCGTTTACTTTCGTTGTTGAATATCAACAATTTTGCCTTCAGGCAACGGAACGTCTTTTTATGAGGGAGCGAATTTAATTTTTTCTCACAAAGCAATCAAAGCAAATTCAATTACTTTTCATGAGATCTCTCAAAGGGGGCCATTTTCCTATATTGATCCAAATTTGTTACAGTTATTATTACGGGCAAATTGAGGTCTTAGTTAGTTTCTGCAGGAACGATTGCATGAAAGAAGGCAAAAAAAATGACCGAAATTTCTCATATCAAGTAAATGGACAAAAACACTATTAACACTACTCAGCGAGAAACTAAAGAAAAACGTCATCTTATTTTCACATAATGGCTTTTGCGAAAAGAACGCATCGCATGAACAGGATACGCAAAAACTTGCCCAATCCAGCTCATTGCCACTCGCGCAATTGCGAGTTGTATGTTGTACACGAAAAAAAAATACACAGACAAGCTTAGAGTGAACACGATAAGTGGTCTATAGGGTATATGTGAAATTTTAAGAAAATTATAATTTCCCGATCTGTCTAAGCATCGTCTTAATGCAACAAGTGACTTGATTTTTCCACAGTACGTCGACTGCTTAGTGCATTAAGCCTAATAAACTTAAGTTAATTACCGTAAAAAATGTCTTTGCTTTAAAGAAAAGAAGTCGTCACCTACCTTGGCAAGCTTGTGATGAATGTCAAGAAATCGGTTAAAGTGTCGCAATGAAAATGCAAAGAAAAGGACAAGGCAGACGATACAAAGACCATTTGAGCTTTAAAGACGATGGATGTAGCTAGTGGTGATGGTGAACACTTATCTAAAGCCATGTACTTTTTATATGTTCTTAAAGGTACTGTTTTTTTTTTTTTTTTTTTTTTTTTTTTTAATTTCCATGTCTACCCACAGCATTGCGCATTCGCTTCTCATGATGCATGTTAACCACCGTATTCAAGTCTTTTCTGGGTGTCCAAGGTGTAACTTAGATAGGCTTCAAAGTATTGTTAACATCCGCATTTGCTCCATCGTTCATGCTTTCTTAAAATCCTACATTCCTGACTAACTAAAATCCAGGCTGCTTAGCTACGACTCATTCAATCCGCGATCACCAAGCGTTTTATTAGAACAAACTCTGCGCATCTCTAGGTCGAATAGAAACTTTTTCGTATTAATTAGCTTACGCAGGTTTGTGATGGCTTAGGGGTTCATTTGCAATTTGGTCCTGTACCGGTTGTGTGTGTGTGTGGCTCAATGCTAGTTGTGTACATGCTTTTTTTTATTTTTTCCTTTCTTCCTTTTTTCCTTTTTTTCTTTTTTCTTTTTTCTTTTTTCTTTTTTCCTTTTTTTCTTTTTATCCTTTTTTTTCTTTTTTCCTTCTTATTTGTTTTATTATACTTTTACTAAGTTTTAATAATAATTAATTTAAGATTTACTTTAAGAGTCATTTGAACTCGACTGTCATTTGTTTTAGTCGAGTTCCTGTACAAGTAGAATAAATAAATAAATAAAAAATAATACCCGCGTTTTTCCAACTCATCAGTCGAACGGTCCTTTACTGTTCGACTGTGCTGCTAGATATTGGCACGCGTTAGCACTGAGTCTCTTTCAATCCTCCACTGATACCGTGAACACGATCACACTACTAACCTCATAATGCACATGTTGTTGTTGGTAGGAATTGATGATTATAGAGTTTATGGAGCAAAATGATGATTACATTTGCAATCATCTTAACTGACTTGTACTTGTGATACTCATTTATGTTGCAATTTCTTTTTGCACATGAATGAAAAGTATGTATGTAACTAGGCCAATGGCGCTTTAATTACACAATAAATGAATAAATGAAATGAAATGAAATGAAATGAAATGAAATTGAATTTTTTCCTTTCTCAACTAATTTCCAAACTAATTGTAAGACAGTTAGTTATATGACATAAGATAATAATAATTAAGAAAAAAAACCTATTAAATATCAAGTTACTACGCCCTAATATACTGAAAGCAAGTATTATGTTTACTTATATCAATCAGTAAGAGATCATGCAGTGTTTCTCGACAGGAAATCATGTTTAACAAAAAATGTAGTTTGATAAAACTTTATGTAATTACTAATTATCTTAAAATTTATTAAACAAGCTGCATATGTACATATGTACATGTGATAGCAGGCTATTACTGCATTTATTAACAACTTCCCCTATTAGTTAAATTAAAAACTAGTAACAAGATGCATGCTAATATTCGAAAGAAAGCAAAAAAAAGGAATTATCTTTTTAAAATAAGCTGCGAAGCACCCTACTTTCTCTCTATCTATCTATCTATCTCTCTCTTTATCGCGTATTTCATGAATACTTTTTCTTTTTTTAGGAAAAATTTGGAAACATTTTTGTAGATTCTAAAAGGAGTTCACAGCCCAGCAGCTCTTTTTCTCTTATTTATTTTCATGAATCTATTTTTCGTCTCGCATATACATATATCAAAACATAGTCAACAACAACAATTTTCATCGTGTAGTAATGGGGTATATATTTTTTGAAAACCTTTTTTAGATATTTGTTACACCTGGCAGTTGAGAAAAACTGCACTGAAAGTCTTCTAATGAAACAAAATATTAAGGATAGTTAGTTGGACATGTGTATGGGTAAAAGATTTGGTAAATATATCGTTCGCGTGAGTTGAAGGACCAAAGTCAAGCGAAATGTAAACGGAAAAAGAGAAACGAAACTCCCCTATGCGTCTACGAACACGATGATGGGGAATAAAGAGGAATAAGAGGTGCCTTCAACCTAGTGAGTACACTCCTACCGAATCGGTAAGTGTTATATGTTCTTACCGGCTTGAGTACTTACTAGAGCAACGACCAAGTATCGTCTATCGCACCGAGAACACCAACTTGGTAGTCGCGACTCTTATAAATTTAGCTTAGAGTCTCTTTCGAAGAAAATTGCAGTTTAATTTAGTTATTTTATACCACAGCCCCTTTAGGTATCAAAATTGTGGACAAAAGATAATACGTACTTTGATTAGCTGTACATCACGTATCTGGAACAATAAATTTTGATATATGTAAACTAAATGCGCAGCGAATTGAGAGTGAGTGGAAGACAAAAATATATTTCACCTTTTTTTTTAAGGCATTGCGGAGGTTCATGTTTTCATATTTGATTCAAAATCTTCGACTAAGTATGTATGTATGACTAAATGTCAATTGTGTATAAGTTTGCGTCCGTCAGAGTTGCTTTGAACGAACTTGTCGTAGATCTAGACGTAATAGTCAATAATAGATATAAAAATAACTCATAAGCTGTAAGTGAAATTTTACAAAGAATGGCGAAATCGATGTCAAACGAGAAGAAGGAAGATGAAATGAGCAACTGACTATTCCTAAATGAATTCAGTTCGACGTTTTCATACAAATTCCGAATAGAAATGCACAAATCTTCTTACGAACTTAATACTCCCAATGCCTCGAATCTTACATTCGATAGCTTTATCACAAACAAGCTTCTTTTTCTTTTTTTTTTTTTGATGCGTTTGTCAACTTATACTAAATTATGAATGTCTACAAGCAACATTGTATACACAAACTCCAACTTGTAGATATCATAATAAAATACCTTTCAATGTTAATTAAATTTCAATCTTTATCGCGGAGCGAAAGAGAACAAGTTTGCGAAATTCTACACTAAACCAGGCAAATTTAGACAAATTTTTTTAATAAAATAATTCTCGTATATCGAGAGCTTCTGATGGAAGCGCAGTTATAAGATAAACAATTATAATTTTTAGACAAAAGTAAATTTCAAAAACATACCATTTTATTATGCATTTAATTACTTGAATTGGATTGAGTATGAGGCGATCAATTAAAAGCAAACAAAAGAAACGCAACTCTATCGTTAAACTTGTCACACAATGGCCTGTCATTGTCATTGAACTTGAAAAACGAGCTAATGATTAAAAAAAAAACAAAATCAAAATCAAAATCAAAATCAAAGCTACCCTCGTCAATATTATTATATGACATAATATTATATACCGTTCGTTGTGCAAAAGGAAATAATCAAACCAACAATCAAACAAACAATGCGCATCATTGTTTGGTTTCGTTTGCAAACTATAGGCAAGGTAGACAAACAGGCAGACATATATGTGTTTACAACATACTTGCTTTTTATCTATATATTTATATATATATATATATATATATATATATATATATGTTTACGCGATTATGTACATATTTATAATGATTAACTTTATTTTTAACTTATAAACAAACGAAATATGGTTTTTTTCACTCTTTCCTTGCCAGGTTTTCTTCTTTTTTCTTTTCTTCTCTCTCTTTTCTTTTTTCTTATACAATAAACATATTAAAAAAAAAAAAAAAAAATTAAAAAGTATATAATGAACACAAATTTCAATCACATCGCTTAGATATTTTTCTTGTTTATATGTAAACAACATGACGAAAAGAAAGCGAAAAAAGAAACAAAACAAAAAAAAAGTCACGTAACTTTATAACGAGTTTATTATTGCATCTCTAATTGGTTAAAAGACTTGCTACTTACTATTCCTTTAATGATCTAAAACTAACATTGCTTGCTAGCATACATACATACATACATACATACATACCTACATACATACATACATACAAACATACGCAGGCATAAACATTCATAAATAAAAATCTTCTTTTCCTATAGTGGAAGAAAGGCTTCGGGAAAACCCGAGAAAAAGCCTTTGTTTTTGTTATTAATAACAATGATAACAACAACAACAACAAAAACAACAAAAACAATAACAACAATATCGGGTTTATCTATTAAGTTTATGTGAGTGATAATCCTCTCGTATTGACATAAAATGACTTTAATTGGACTTAATTGCAAACACGAGATATCGCAAATACTTACTTAACGAAATTCGTTGCGATTATTGTGCATAAAGTCGAATGAAATTAGTCATGGAAGGGAAGACAATGCTTAATTGAAAGCTTCGATGCTTAAGCAATTTCTTAAAATTACTTAGTTACCCTTGAAAGGAAAATGAAAGAGCACGAGCTCGTCTAGTTCTCCGATATTCGATATCCAAAGTTCGCCTATATTTGTATTTACATTCAAAGGATTATAATTATTATGATGGTATTAATATGTTTTACGTGAGAGACAAAATGTTTTAAAAGCAATAAATGCATTGAGAAGCAATAAAAAGCAATAGCTAATGTGAACCAAGCTTATTGTCATGCCATTCTTATCGCTTGGAATGATAAGAAATATATAAAAAGTTGATGAGTTAATTTTTATCGAATTATTTTGTTCGGATAATATTCGTGCGTTACCTTCCTATTCGAACTTTAATCGCTCTCTCAGTGCATTCATTCGCTGTGACAATAATTCATCTGTCGCGAAGAATGCCTTGGACTTTAATCTAAGCAAAAATTAATTGACTAAATAAACTTCCGTTTTGTAACTTATAAGTAAAACGAGCGAAACATCAAATAGTAATCAAGCAAACTCGATTATTTCAATTAAGTTAATTTTGAACAATTAATTGCCATAAAACACAAACTATACTATGGTGTGTTGCGCTTTTTTTTTTTTTTTTTTTTTTCTTGACTACTTGATGTCCATAAACATTATTTTGATCAAAATAGTTATTTATAAGCGGTTGGCACGAACTAAATTTTCCTATTCAAGCAATGATTGCATTGGATTTTCTTTAAAGAATTTCTCTTAGCATTTCCTTCACACATTCAGAATCTTTCCCTTAAGGGGATAAACGAGTGTAAATTTTAAAAAAAATAACTTCTTATTTTTTTTTTTGTACTTAATAGATGGTTTGGGTGGGAGAATAATTTATTATTCAACTTTAAATTTCGAGGTTTCCTCTCTTGGACAGAAGGACTGACAAGGCTGTGTGCAATTTCAATGATGGCTTGGCGAGTTCTTTACGCATAATGGGACAACAAAAAAAAGATGTTTTACGCAGCAATTGAATTTCAATTACTGAAGATCAAGATTCTGTCCATACTATTGTCTATACATATATACAGTGAACTTTTACACCCTCAAACAAATAAATGGAATTATATTCATAACCGAGGAAAAGGGAATTCTATCGGATCGGTCAATAATTAGAAGGTCTGACTTATATGTATATATATACACACACACTTATATATATATATATATTTAATTTGCCAAGGAAAAGCCTAGAAGTTAATACAGAACAAGTAAGAGCATTGTAGCCGGGCAAGGAACGGGTCCTTGACAGATGCGGCAAGGGGAAGGAATATTTGCACTTGGGAGGGCAATTTCATAATAACGGAATTGGCGGCTAATTGTTAGAATAAAAGAAACTTGTAAAGCTTTAAGCGCGTTTATCTCGAAGCACGATTTTTAGAAAACGGGTCGCATAACTCAACCAATTTTCATTTTTTCCATTCGAATTTTTTACGGTATCTTTAAAACTAATACACATTCTCTACAGAAATTTGTAGGATTTGTTAATAAAAAAATGTCTTCTAATTTTGTAACTGCACTTTTTCACTCAAACACTCATCATTTACACAACAATTAATATTTATAAACGCCTTTACCTATATCTACAGATAGACTAAGTGAGTTTTTTTTGCGTGCAGCTGAGTTCTTTAATCAACTTTAATGATCGCAGCTTTTTTGACATTTTGTACTCATGCAATTTGTCGACCTGTACCGCAATCTTTCCTTCTTTTAAAGCTTATCATCAGAACATGTAAATGTTCGCAGCGAAATCGTGAATCTATTCCTTGAGAAATTCTTTTACTTACGCAACATTTTTGAGCTCTTTCATATAACATTTACAGACGTCCGTCACATCTCAGGTACTACGAATTCCCAAAGCGTATACAATAAAATAAGAAAATAATTGGAACTTGGGAAGGAACACTTCCTGCAAAATGATTATAAAAACGTGGCGAACGTGATGTACACAACCAAGTTAACCGTCAATTCTATTACGGTTCAAATACAGATTTTTGTGTTCATATTGAATCTTGTTAACTCAGCTCAGCTCATTTAATCATCGCTTCGTGATTTGCTGACTTGCAGAACAAGCAACTTATTGTAGAGTGACACCTAAATGTCTACAAAAGAAAAAAGCTACTAAGGATTAAAGTGCTGCACCGGAATCCTATGATATTGATTGTATAGCAGAACGCATGCTCCATGCTTTGTTTAGTTGCATTAATTCTCTTCTCGAAATTTTCCATTCAATGTTTCACAGAAAGTTATGTTGAAAGCAATGCCACAAGTGGAAAAGATCGTCATGTAATTATAGGCGAGACGCTATCGCAAATCGTAAGCGAAATTCAATTGAATTATAATTAATTTAACACAACAGATTCATTTAGTTAATTGCTTTAGGGATGCGAAGCGAAAGAAAGCCAATTGTTTCCTTCAATGGATTCTAGTCTGGATAAACCACATCGACGATTGGATTGCGTTAAGAAAGAATCATTTTAAGAAGTTTTTCCAATGCAAGCACATATAAGTTTAAATGTTTATTCTCAATGACCAACGAATCTCGGTGCAGGAATCGCAAAAAAAAAAAAAATAATACGAAATTTTATTTCAAGGTGATCGTGAATGCAAGGCTTTGTAACTCTTTGGTAAGCGATGGAATATTATTATAAAACGGCGCCAAGAGATTAAAATTTAGCTCGAAATCCACTTTGCTTAGTTTTTATTAAGTTTTTTTTTTTTTTTTTTTTTTTTGGTGTTTCTTTTATTAAGGATGAAAGGTTGTATAAGCGCCGAGTCCTAACACAATGACAAATGTATCTGTAATCGATTTAAATCTTTTCATAACTTTTAGTTTTAAAATTAAAAAAAAAAAAAAAAAAAACCGAAACTACTTTCTTGCTAACAGATTATATTGCTTTCCACGGCATAAGCTAAAGGCATGGCAAGGTATACAAATGCAAGTAAAAGGAGGATAATTAAGAGAAAACTCATGGGGAGCTCATGAGGCAATACGGTATAGTAAGTAATCTTAACGTATGCAAATTAATTGAATTTGCTTTTATTTCATATGAAACATTATTCCACCAAAAAGAAATCACATCAAAGGCAATGCGAAAAAAAACAAATTTTTTTTTTTTAATATTTCAAAATATTGCATAACATATAAGACGTAAGTACTTACTCTTAACTATGTGCTTAACGAACTGACACCTTTCATAGACGCTCACGTCAAGACTTGCAAGTTGTGTTTGAATTCTACGAAAATTTGCTATCAAAAGATATCGTTTGAAAAAGGTTTAGCATTTGACATGGACATCCCCTACACTCTAGGAATAATAATAATTACATATATAATTGTTTTTTTTTTTTTTTTCAAGCGTCCAAATTCCAATTTTTGTTTGCAAATCAATAAATAAGAAAAGACGAAAAAAAAAAAAAAACAAAAAAAATCATTCAATTTCGTAATAAAAGAAATGAAAAAATTTAACGCAGCGCATAATTAAATATTTGGCATAACATACCTCCATACCAATAACATCTGTTTTACCAGTTAACTGTTAACGTGCGCGTGTGCGAAACCATATTAGCACAAAAATGAATTAATAATCGTTTTCTATTGACTTAGACCACTAATTGAAAGCCACTTTACGTACATGCACACTGTAATGACATAAATTTTTGTTTTGCCAAAGTGTCTGCAACGTGTTTGCTACCATTGTCTGTCTCCATAGGATTATAAAGAAAAACAAAAAAAAAATAAAATAAATAAAAGCAAACACTAGAGTTACACTTAATTCATATATGTTTCGCAATTTATTAACAAAAAAAAAAAAAAAAAAAAAAAAAAACGTGAACGACTAAAACCATATACCTCTTAAAGCGAATGTTCAATACCCCTCAGCAGGATCCAAAAAACTTTTATATATTCATTATTATTGAATGTTATTATTCGCGTCACATAGTGAATCGAAGCAAAGTGAAAAAGAATATATTATCTGTTATCGGGTAGAGGAACGAAATCATTCAATAATACTCGGCAGCGGTCTTCCTAGCATGCGCTGGCTTAATTCGTTTCAACCTGCAATCGTTCTTATTGCCCAATTTTTAGAAATCTTATTCTATATGCTGTTATCTTTTCCTATTCACCATAACCTTGAATTTTTAATTACTTGACCTTCAACCATCCTTGTATTCCTGGGTTAAGCATAACTTTCGTTGTCATCCATTCGAGCCTCTCTTAATTGATTGGCTCTGTTAATTGATTGTTTTGCAAAGATCGTTGCATTCCGTCATCAAGTCGGTTTCAATAAGCATCCAAACTATTAGTCCTTTGCCTTTTCGCTTCAACTTTTCACCATCTTTTCTCTCATCGTTTACTCAGCCGGCCATAATTAAAGTATAATTCGCATGTACGGGCGGTAGCATCTTGGCTTGCTTGGAGGCGCTCGGTATCCTTGAGCATCGGGGTAATGTAACCTGCGTAGTACTTATATATAGACACTTATATATACTTATATACACACTTATATATACACTTATATATACACTCATATATAGACACATTGACGGCAAGTATTCTGGCGATATGGAAGAGATTCGTCCACCAATTAAGCTCTTTAACAGGATTGCAAGGCTTTCTCAGCATTCCCACCCACACGTCTTAAAGTTTCCTGTATATTGCACGACACACTAACTCGATTCCTTAGTCTTTAATCATATTACGCGCCTTTGACTAACAGGATGGTTTCCCACCGTGCTCCCACTTTTAAATCAAACGTACACCTACCTATCCTACTTTACCTACAACCCTTCCTGACCATCGTCTAGGCCTAGGCGTATAGGGGATATTCCCTGACTGCCTGATCATATATGAGCCGGAGAAAAACAAACTAAAGGAATCCTGCTTATTGCAAAGATTATACTTAAAGATTTAAAACTCCTTAGGTGATCTAAGTTTTTCTTAAAAGTGATTGTCGACCGTTCCATTAATTTCAAAATCATTCGAACATTTACTTCTTTACTGAAATAGGTTGTTATCAGGCGCGACATATTAAAAGTAACTCCTAATTACCAATTGCGGTGAACTCACCCATTTTCACTTTGCATTGTCCTTCTTACGGTTCCTTTTTCCCAATTCATATACATATCCCATTATCGCCATCGTGTCCGTACATTTGTGCTTTTCGTTGAACTGCACCCTTCTGCATATGTTTGTGTGTGCCGATAACCGTTAATTCTCATTTCGTCTCAAAATAAATAAGGTCTACACACCCATTCAACACTTGCACGTTCATGACGTGGTCGATTAAAATTCAGTTAAATATGAAATATTAAATAGACTGACATGTGAATCTACGACGGAATACTATAAGTGAAATATTGGCAGCATATGCTGCAACATGTAATAGATATAGATTTAGGAAAATATCTATATACATAATGTGAAAATCAGTATCCGTCAGGATATCCCGCGGACTACATACCATACTAAAACAATAAAAATTGAATGAATAAACGAATATATATATAAAATGTATAGCCGGAAAGGACAAGTATTGGTGAAAATCCAAAAAAAAATAAGAAAGTCACGATGATTTGAAAAATCCATCAAGTTTTCGAATATATTCAATTTCACGCGGTACCAGAGGAACTTTTCTCGCAAGCGTGTGCGACAAGTTATGGCAACTGTAAGGATTAGCTTCAAAATTCATTCATTTTTTCCTATTATTGTTGTTGGTTCAATAATCGCCATTCACGCCATTTCGCAACCACAGGCCCAACTATCACTGTCGTCTCACACATCTGATGTACTTTTATCGCCTTATGCCCACCCCCTTCCTAAATCGTTCATTTTTACTTATCACCTGATCTGCTCAATATGTCGATGGTATGAGTTCTTAATTAATTTCATTTAATATTTTCAAGTATTTTAAGGTAAAGAAATTCACTTCGTGTTGTAATCGTTAAGACTCGTGATAAGATTTTTCGATTTTACAATTGGAAAAACCGAACAATCTGTAGAGAAAAATGAAGATTTCTAGATGAGAACACGGATTTTTTATTAATGTAATCGGAAGGTTTTTACGATAACGAGATCATCCAGAAACGTCAAGATCGTTATATACGATTAAAATACTTAAGAATTGTTTGTTACGTTGGGTGAATGTTATAGATAAGTAGTAGTAGTAGTAGTAGTGTTCGATGATGGGGGCAAATATACGCTACATGCATAAAATACAATTTCTTGCTGTACTTTTTATTATTTTTTGTATTCTTTGAATAGTGTGGCGTGCGGTGAAGCAGAGCATATCATTAACAAGGTCGTAATGTGTTTTTTTTATTTTATGTTAGGAAAACGAAAAAGAGCAGAAAAACATACACACACAAAAAAAAAAAAAGAAAAATAATAACAATTGAAAATTTATTTATTAATAGAAACAACAAATATTTGTATAGTTTTCATTTTTTTTTTTTTTTTTTTTTTTTTTTTTTTTTTTTTT